>QXTE01000109.1:1553022-1651203 GCA_003942145.1 Platysternon megacephalum | reverse complement strand
TTACATTGCCCCCAAAATAAAGCTGCCACCCATGATTCACAAACTGTAGCCAACCTCCACCTACTCAGTCCAAAATTCCTTTTGTCTTCAGTGGGGGTTTGTGATTAACTTATCCTTAGTTATGTTAATGGAATGGTGAGTTCAAAGCCCTCAAGGATGAGTTCACGGTCATCAAACTCAATGAGCTGAGTGATTCATCCAGTGATTAGTACCTCTCAGTTTAACTGTGCAAGGCAGCAGAAGAAAACTGGCTTTTGGCAGGGCCTATAACTCAGGAACCCCTTGGTCAAATTATCCCAAATTCAAATCACTTATTATAGCCTGCACCCCCTGCACACCAAATTTCAGAGCAATCCAATTAAACATTCAGATTTTAGAGCACTTACAACAGTCAAGCTTTAAAGCATATAAAATGGCAGGAATTTTTTCTGCATTGGCACATGCACAATGTAAAATGGTACATCTATTAAAAATATTGTTCTCAGGTTGGTTCCCCCAAAGTTTTAGTGGGTGCCTTGCACTAACTTGGGTAAAACTCGACAGACTATAGTCAGACTATTTTGACCAGCATCACATCAATAGTTTGATCTGTATCTCTGGTAGGGTGACCAGACAGCAAGTGTGAAAAATCAGGACAGGAAGGTGGGGGGTGCAGTT
The DNA here is from genome assembly GCA_003942145.1 of Platysternon megacephalum. Taxonomy (NCBI): domain Eukaryota; kingdom Metazoa; phylum Chordata; order Testudines; family Platysternidae; genus Platysternon; species Platysternon megacephalum. Next base: position 1,650,546 of record QXTE01000109.1, on the reverse strand, counting down.
AATAGGCGCCTATATAAGACAAAGCCCTAAATATCAGGACTGTCCCTATAAAATTGGGACATCTGGTCACTCTAATCTTTGGCCAAAAAACCCCCCACCTAGAAATGTTTTTAATGGCTATTTTGGGGGGCTTATATCTCTGGAACTCCTGACCCAAATGACTCCCCATTTGGGTTACTAACCCTACCCTGCACTATTGTGAGGCACACCAAATTTCAAAGAAGAAATAAAATTAACTATTTTACCGGACTTAGAAAGATCAACCTTTAGGCAGATATCTTAATGAAACCCTAACTAGGGTGGTGCTGGCATACCACTATAATAAAAAATATTGTTAGTGTTTCCATAACGAATCCTTCCAATTCATGGTTTATTGGGGAAAATGTATTGGGTTTAATGGGGAAAATTCCCTCTAGTCTACATTTTAAAGTACAGACTTTCATCATGGGAAGGATTGTTTTTGATAAAAAAACATTACACTATCAAACTGGTCAAACGGTTTATTTTCTTCCTGTGTGTGAAGTTAGTGCTCATGTAAGGTGCTGGCTTTACAATCCTAGAAGGTGAAGTCCATTGATCCACAGAGCGGACACAGCATAGGAGGTGGCAGTAGCCATCTGTTCAACCAACCCAGTGAGGGATGACCTCCAGGCGTTAGAATTTTTCTCAGTTATTGTTGACCCTGCTGAGACTCCCAACCAGAATGTCAATTAGGGTTAATTGTGGTGTTGACTATTATGATGAGAACATTGGGACCTGGACTGAGGTCACCAACTCATTTCAGAGAGGCCATCAAATGGCATCTATTTTCAGTCACTGCTTAAATGGGCTGGATTCAAATAGGCAACCTAGAGGTGAAGGATTCTGTATCTCTTTACCCTGAGTCAGGATATCCCCCACAACTGACCTGTTGTCTTTTAACTTTTATTTTTATACAAGTTTCATACAGACTGTCTAGAAAGGTGAGATGATAGGAAACAGGAGGGGAAAATAAGATCCAACTATTAATATGTTCATAAAGCACTTAGGCAACTAAAGAGCTATGTAAGTGCTAAGTATTTTTACTGGGCCAAATCCTGATGTCTTTGCTTAGTCATTACACAGACCAAGCTCTCAGGGTTGAGTTAGGGCTTTAGGATTTGGCCTATTGATATGACTATCAGTGCTATATTCTAAGTAATTATGATATCTTTAGTCCACCCTTCATAAGATGGGACAAGAGGAAGAAATAGAAACCATGCTGTTTACTAGCCAGTTTTGGTTTTGTATGCAAACCCTCTTTACAAGCAGCCTTCTGCAACCAGTGTCTAAAGACCAGTTTGCTGCATCCTCTGATGCAGGCTGCAGCTGCCTTCTCCTTGTGACCGCACGTGGCAGAATAGCCTGATGAATGGCTTGTTGGCACGAACTAAAAGGTTCCTAGTTCACATTAACATGGTCCTCTTCAAACAGGATTACATTAATGCAAACTAGAAACTTTTTAATTCGTGCCCAGAGCATCTACATGGGGGAGTTACAGCGCAGCACTTTGGTGTGCATGGCTATTCAAACCCCCGGAGTCCTAACTGCGGGGCAGTTACCCTTAATATTTTATCAGAGGATCCACAGCAATTTGCAAACATGCAGCCAACGCTCACAATGATTTTATTATTTATACAATAGCACCTACAAGCTCCCAGCTGAGATCAGAGCCCCATTATGCTCAGTCTTGTACATATACATAATAAGACAGTTCCTGCCCAAAAGCACTTACATTCTAAATAGACAAGACAAACGAAGAGTGGCAGGGGAAGCAGTGCCATCGAGTAGTGACTTGCAAACAGTCACACAGCAGATTGGCAGCCATGTTGGGAAGAGAACCCAATTCTCCTGACCCCCTCTCTAGCACCCTATCCACTAGATCAGGGGTTCTCAACCTTTTTCTTTCTGAGGCCCCCCCAACATGCTATAAAAACTTCATGGCCCACCTGTGTCACAATAACAGGTTTTCTGCATATAAAAGCCAGGGCTGGCATTAGGGGGTAGCAAGCAGGGCATTGCCTGAGGCCCCACGCCACAGGAGCNCAACCTTTTTCTTTCTGAGGCCCCCCCAACATGCTATAAAAACTCCATGGCCCACCTGTGTCACAATAACGGGTTTTCTGCATATAAAAGACAGGGCTGGCATTAGGGGGTAGCAAGCAGGGCATTGCCTGAGGCCCCACGCCACAGGAGACCCCGCAAAGCTACATTGCTCAGGCTTTGTCTTCAGCCTCGGCTGGTGGGGTTCAGGGCCCTGGCTTCAACCCCATGTGGCAGGGCTTTGGCTTTCTGCCCAGGGCTCCAGTGAGTCTAATGGTGGCCTGCCTGGCGGCCCCCCTGAAACCTGCTCACGGCCCCCTAGGGGGCCTCAGACCCCTGGTTGAGAACCACTGCACTACATCACACTGCCTCATGTGAGTTAGGTTTATGGTTGGTGAACTCTACCCACCAGTGATATCAGGAAAATACGAAAAAAAAGGTAAAATTCTGTGCAAATCAGAAGCGATATTCAGACTCCAGCAAGTTGCCAAGATGCTGACAGTGTGCCACAATATTCAACAACTTCTCATTTTAATTGTCACTCCTCATATTGTACAGATACCAATGAAAATAGTGCATAACCTCGGCCAAAAACTGATATAGGTGTCTACATGGGGAAAAGAGTATCGAAGCAAGAAAGGAATTCAACTGAGCCTCACAAAACACAAATCTGGAGTTTTTAACAATCCCCCTTCTTTCTTCTGAGGGGGAGATTTTGACCCAAAAGCTGCTTGCCATCACCAGAATCAAAAATAGATTCTTGGCCCTGATAGGGAGCACTGCAAAGTGGCATAAAGTCAGTTTAAGAGGCTACCTGGGGATTCTGCTGGTGTAAAGGGAAGCCCAGGGTGGCATAGAGCCCGTGTAGATCCACACCATCCATCTCCAAACCCCTGAGGTAAGGGGCATGGCCGGGGAAAAGGGTATGGGTCTGCACTCCAGTTATCCTTGGCTATTGGAACAATACTTGGGGGCTGTAGGCAGCTGAATGCAATTTCCAGCATCCCTTTAAAAGAAACATCTAGGTTGGACTCTCCAAAGTGTCCTCTAGAAAAAAGACTTTAACACTAGTTGAAGATTCACTTTGATGCAAAGTACCCAGTCAAACATCATCCGACTGCATTTTGCCAGCCTATTATTCAGCCCATAGTGTGGTTCGTCTGCAGTGGTGCTGGCAGCCAGACAGTCACATACTGTTTGGCCTCAGAGACTTCCCATGCTGCCGCAGTCAAATTCTGATTGGCCTCCCCCATGTTCTGCTCGTGTGCTGATAGGAAGTGCTAACTGGGTGTAAATGTCCCATTTCACACTGTAATCTGAAGAGGAGATTTAGCTCAAACCGCTGCTGACCAAATCATAAAAATAAATGAGCGTGCTGTAAAGGATAAATCTTGAATGTCAGGCAACACCGGAGTTAATCTAATATCAGAAATGGGGTTTAAGGCAGATTGAGTTCAGCACACATGCATCTGGGTCAGCAAGGGGAAAACACTGAATGAGACTGATGTGATTTTGCTGTTGTGCTTTCTTTGTGTATATTTGTATCAGACTTTATGTAAATCCCATCCCAGTAACCACTCTACAGAGCATCCTGTACAGGAGCGAGTGTGAGTTGCCTCCACAACACTATCACCCTCACCCTACTCCAAAATAGGACTCTCTAGAGGTTCTCCATAATGTCTGGGATTTGCATGTGGAAAGGGAGTTGGCTGGGATGGAGTAATGGACTAGGGCAAAGTATATTATACACACACATACACGCACATACAGAAAGCATCAGTAAATCCATTAGAGCTAATGCATATTGGATCTTCATTCATTTTCCACAGTCAGTCTTCATGCCACAGAACCTTCATGGGGTAGCTTAATAAAGCAATGGTGGGGGCAAATGGAAACAAACCACACTGCCAGGGATGAGGGCATGAGGCTCTGTAACTCTGGTGGATACCCTGAGCTCTGCAGAGTTTGGAGGCAAACAACTGCCTGTTTTTCAGGTTAACAGCTTTCTTTCCTGCCTCCCCCTCCCATAAACTCTCCAATGGAATCATCTGAGAAAAATACTGCAAGGGGACCTTCTCAGGCGTTTCCTGCACCCCACCAAACCGAGAGTTACTGCTGCTGAAAACAGGTTTGAAATGTAAACATAAATATTGTGTCAGATACAAGGTGGAAGCAGAGAGAGTTGTTCAATTTCATCATAAAATGACACGGAGCACCATGAAGGGTCAGTGTTCAAATTCATAATTGATAAATTGTGTAAATAGCCTGTATGTGAACTCCACTCCAGTGACACATTTCTCCTTCCCCTGTGAAAAACTAACAACTCTATAAAATAACTTGTAAATTTAGAACAATTTAGTTAAAAAAAAAACCAACAGTGCAAATCTTCTAGTAAACTATCTGGCTCCGATTCCTGTTGTTAATCACCGATGTTGGGTGTGGAGTTATGCCATGGTAAAGATTTTCCATCTTCCTCTGAAGTTTCTGGTATAGACCAATGTCAGAGATAAGATAAAGCACGAGACAGATAATTCATCTGTCCCACTACAGCAATTCCTACTCTCTCTAGCCTGCCATACTGCTTAGTGCTATGGATTGTTTAGGACTACAGTATCTTAACTGGGCTGTCAGTGGTAGGGAGCTGAGCTCAACAGCCCTGGGGCTTAGTTAGTGTTTATGTCTTAGGCCTGGTCTACAGGCTTAAGGAGGAAATCGATCTAAGTTACATAACTTCAGCTACGTGAATAACGTAGCTGAAGTCGACGTACTTGGATCTATTTACCATGGTGTCTTCACTGCAGTAAGTCGACAGCTGACACTCTCCCGTTGACTCCACCTGCGCCTCTCGCCCTGGTGGAGTACCGAAGTCGACGGGAGAGCGCTCGGTGGTCGATTTATTGCATCTAGACTAGACACGATAAATCGACCCCCGCTGGATCAATCGCTGCCTGTCGATCCAGCAGGTAATGTGGACAAGCCCTTAGGTTCCTAAAATCTCATACTTCAGGATTTCTGCTGCCCATCAGCAGGGGTCAGGAAGGGATTTTTTCCTCCCCAGTGTATTCTGGGAGGCTTTTTCAATCTCATTCCTACAAAGCATCAGGGATTGCCATGGCTAGAGATGAGACATTGGATGGGGAGGTCCCAGTGGCACTGAACATTCACTCTCTCTCTCTCAGGTGCTTGGCTGGCAAGTTCTGGTTCACAAGCTCAGGGTCTACTTGATCACCATATGTGGGGTTGGGACGGAATTTTCCCTCAGGTCAGATTGACAGTGACCTTGGGGTTTTTCACCTTCCTCTGCAGTGTGTGGGTGCAGGTCACTGCTATGTCTCAATCATTTCCCTGCCACTGCATGGGAATCAGGATGTGGTGCACCCCGGTCCCTCCCCACCAAAACACCTGAAGCAAAACTCTTATGCTGGGGCTCTTGTGGTGGGGGTGGGGGCAGAGCTAGCCATGTCAGCTCTGTGCCTGCTGGGGAGACCTCCTCTATGAGGGAGATTCCCCAGGAGGACCTTATTGCTATTTTGTGGCCCCTTTGCACAAGCCGCCGAAACCGCGGGACTGGCAGACCTCCCGCAGGCATGCCGTCGAAGGCAGCCTGACTGCCGCCCTCACGGCGACTGGCGGGCCGCCCCCCCGCAGCTTCCCGCCCCAGGCATGCGCTTGGTGCGCTGGTGCCTGGAGCCGCCCCTGCACCCGTCCCCCCACATCTGGTAAGCCCACCCCCAACCACAAGGCAACTCTGCAACCCCCTCTTCAACAGCCACTATAGTATCTAGAGAGAACACATATAGATAAGATTGATAACATTGCACATCTCCTCACCCTCGTGTGACTCAAACCCTCTCTCACACACACGCGGGTTGTGCTTGCATGTTGGTGGGCAGACAGCTGCTGTATTTTCACCAGTTTTGATTTGTTATCAATTAAACAGAAGAAGTGGGAACACTACAGCATCTTTAGCTGGACACCGAAACTTTTAACATTAGATATCCCAGTGTACTGTGATAATAATGCAAATCTTTAGACCCACATAAAAAATACTGGCAGATTAAATTATATTTCTGGCAACCGGCAAATCCATAAAAAAATTGGCCAGGTGGTAACCCCAAGCCAGAGGTGGGGAGCATGGACCGGGGTAGATGTGTCAGGGCAGGAGGTCAGGAAGGGACTCAAGTGGAGCAGCCCACAGAGAGGGGGAAAGTAGACTGGGTGCACATGGGGGTAGTATGGAGCTGTGTTTTCTGGAACCAGAAAGAGGGGGCTTGGAGAGAAGCAGGAGGAGGGGCACACAGAGGTTGGCAGGACATTGGTGGGGAAAGAAACACTGTTGTGGGGGGGCAGTGTAGAAGCTGGGATGGGGGTGAAGAGGAGGAATGAAGGAGGTGCAAAAGATTGGGTGGGATGGAGTCTGGTGGGTGAGCCAGGGGAGGACACAGAGGGTGTATGGAAGGGAACATGGAGTGGAGGGCCTAGAAGGGAGCAATGCACAGGGAACATGGAAGTGGGAGTAGGAGACAGGAGGTATGCCAGGGAACAAGGTAGGGCATATGGAAAGGAGTGAGAGGTATGGAAGGACCTCAACAGGCATGGGGAAAGGGGGGCAGGGGAGGTATGGCAGATAGGGCAGTGGAGTGTAGGGGTTCAGGGAAGGTGTAAGGGAAAGTTGGAGTCTTTAGCCTCTTTAACCAGTGGTGGATTAGGGCTGATGGGGCCTGTGCCCAGGGGCCCCAGCCAACTGGGGGGCCCCAGAAAAATGAGCACCCCCACACTCCGACCCCACTCCTCAGCAGAAGTGCCAGGCTGTGGGGGAAGCCCCAGTGCTCAGACCACGGCTGCGGTCCGGGACTGGAAGAGCTCTAGCTCCCTGCCACGGCCTGAGGGCTGGGGGAGCTCTCACTCCCCGCTGCGGTTCTGTGGGTGGGACAGAGCTTCTCCAGTCTTGGGGCTGCAGTAGGGGGACAGATGGGGCAGGCTGTGGGGTGGAACAGGGCTGGGCCGCAGAGGGGAAGGGGCAGAACAGGGTGGGGCCATGAGCGGGGCCACAGGCGGAAGGAGTGGAGAGGGGCCCCCACACTTGCTTTGGCCCAGGGCCCCACGAAACCTTAATCCACCTCTGTCTTTAACAACTCTAAATGCTTAAAGTCTCTAGAAATAAGACTAGAAGGACCCTGTATCTGGCTGGCTGTGTTTGCCTGGAACCCCCCACCCTGCTAGCAGGTGTTACTGTTGATCCTGATGGAGGAAGGTATGTGGGGTCTGCTACTCACTGAGGAAGCAGGTGGTTTGGTACCCCCTATGGATATAAGGGCAGTGAGAATGGCACTCTAGAGAAGTTCAGGGTGTGTGCTCAGTAGTTCAGATAGATGAACAGGCCCTAGGAGCAGAGAAGCGCAGGAGAAGGCTTGAGCTAAGCTTTATGTTATAGTCATTTCTTTGTTAATGGAAAGCTCAAGAAGGGAGTACATGGGCTTGGTTTTAGAGAAGTTTGGGAAAGGCACCTTCACTGTGTGATTAAGTTTTTCCACATGAATAAAGGCACCCTCTTCTCCACCTCTGTTCCCTTCCACTATCTATTATCCCAAGATCCCTATGGACCATATACACTAACCCAGTTCAAACCTTCAAGCTCACTCAAGAAACTGTAAAATCCCTTACATGAAAATCTTTGCCAAAGTGACCAATTACTAGTCTGCTTGGAAAGGGATTTTCTTGAGTAGGAAATCGGATTTTATCGCTCCTAGTAATTTGTTTTTTAATGTATACTTTTTGCAAATGTGAAGGCCAGAGTTGAAGTTGGGTGTGTGATAGTGAAAGTTGAAGGATTATATGGAAGTAGGGAACTGATAGGGTCCTTTAATTGTACATTTTCACACATAATATTTGAAGGGTGTCTTGTAACTGTAGAATTATCGTACAAGAAAGCACAATATTTTTGGTGGTTGTTTGACTTTATTGAAGTACACTTTCAATTTCAACCCTTTTAAACTACATTTTTGTTTAGGAATAAAATAAACACATAGACTACTTTCATGTGTGTGTGTGTGTGTTGTTTTCTTGCTTCTATACTGTTTAATCACTCCTCTCACAGTACATAGTTTGCAATGACAATTTGTGACAAAACTGTCAGGTTTTATTAGATGTAAGAAAACTTATTCATTAAATTCCTACAATCAAACATTAAAATGTATACCGTTCCTGTGGGGACAGGAGAAGGGGGGGAAGTAATAACATAATCTCTGTTGCATATAAAATATTCATAGCTGAGCAGAGTGTCTGAACCCTAATGCTTAAAAATACAGGGCTGGGCAGTAAATGTGATTGGATTTCTTATAATCTAATCATTTTGCTCCATATGTGGTCCCCAATCTGTTTAGGATTGTTAAAATTCCTGGGTATTGTACTGCCTTCCCTGGAGAATGCTGGGAAGAATTACGGACAGCGTCTGGAACAGATGGGATGCCAATGACTCAAAGCCAGCAAAGACTAAAAAAGAGGACAGTTGTTAACTCCTTCTCTGCCAGCTGTATTGGAGGGTTTGGGACAGACAAACTGATACAAAACATCTTGAATATCAAATGCTATTTAAATTTTAGGGCTCTTCAGAACCAACAGCTACTGTCAGTGAAGCTAAATGGTGGAAATATTGGCTATATTCAAATTGTCACAGCTCCATGAAGAAAGATGCTTTCCACAAAACTCTGAACAAGAGTTTAAATGTCTCATTGAACCACACACAAAGAAAATCCTTCTCTTTTAGAGTGGAGGTGCTGTAAAAATGTCTTCAGACTAATGCAAAACAAGGGAGTCTCCCTGCAGATAAATGAGATTTGGCAGCCCTGTACTTGAATCAAATGAAATAGTCTGGTTACTCAGAGTTGCCTGTTTCTTTCCAACTTGTTGTTAAAAAGAAGCTCATATCAGTATTTGAGAATCTCTGCCGTATAAAATACATGGACATTCCTCTTTAATTGTGTTTTATGGTGGATTAGTTCTATTTATAATATTTTAATCCCGTGACATGTATGACAGCAACACACTAGCTAAAAACAAAATATAGGATTACCCTATTAAAATGACACAGATTATGGGCAAAGTTGTCTTTCTCTTTCTGTGACCTTTTCAATTGAAGTTCCATGGAGTTGCTCAGAAGAGTATGTTAAGATGAAAAACATCCATCACTTTTGCACATATACACAAAATAAAGGTTTTGTTGCTTTTGTTGGCTCAGGCGGGAGTTTTATGTATGTTTCTAAGGCATGATTTAACAGAAATTAACCTAAAGTACTAAGCACCCCAGGGTGGGAGAGAGGAAGGGAAATGAATATAGCAGTTGCATCTGAAGAAGTGAGGCTTTTTACCCACGAAAGCTTATGCCCAAATAAATCTGTTAGTCTTTAAGGTGCCACCGGACTCCTTGTTGTTCTTGTGGATACAGACTAACACGGCTACTCCTTGATACTTGATAGCAGCCCAGGTCCTTCAATATGTTTTTCTCTTTAATTCATGAAGAAGCTGTTAGTATCATAGTGCAGGACTTGAATTCTGGCTGGGGACGTGGCACGTTATTCTGTTGGACTGATTTTACCCTTGTTGAGGAACGTCTGTCATAAATAATAAGGAATTTTCCTATTAAATCTGATACAGCAAGCCCGAGAAGTAATCGCCCAGCCTCTGCAAACTCCAAACCTTGCTCAGTAACCCTTTCCCACCCCATATCTCCAAGACTATTTGGAGGGGTGTGTGTGTGGGGGTGTGGGTGTTAGATAGTTTCCTTCTAAAATACTCTTCAAAGCTGAGTTTAGTTTCCTTAGTTAATGGGTCAGACCTGAGCAGAAAAAAAAATCATTCTAAAATATAAAAACAAAGATGAATTCTTCAGAAATGAGGCTGCTGAAAGGAAAAATCTGCACCTGTATTTTTGACAGATATTGTAGTCAGAGCCACATAATGCCACAGACAACTTTACACACAGCGTAGGCATAGCCTGGAGTGGGCACATTGGAGCCAGAACATGAAAAAGCAATGGGTTCTGCTCCCACAAAGCTAATAGGGGATGCCAGGACAGCAGCTATGCCAGTCAAAACAATCTACACTTAAAAAAAATCTAACAAATGGATACATACTACAAGAAAAAAATAGTATTGGACAGTCTAGCTTGTTTCCTCTTTTCTACATGCAGCTCCCTATACCTATGGCATATTAATTTCTCTGATTTGGAACAGGCTCGGCTTGCCCTTATTGGACAATCCTCAGAGTGCTTATGCATTGCCAGCATTTGACAAAACATAAAAGAAATAGGAACAACTGTTCCAGTCATTAGGACCATATACTCCAAGTCCGACATGTGAGTGCTTTTTAAGCACCAGAATTTTGTTCACACTTTCCTGTCACAGCCTCACAGAGAGATATAATACTTGCTTGAGCCCTAGTGGGTATCTAAAAAGATCTTGTTTCTGAACAGGAATATTAATCATGTGTGTTAACCACCCAAGGACATATTAATTCAGGTAGCTGGCAGATACTGATTCCAACCAGTTAGCAGGTGGGAATTCTAAAGAGGTGCCCTCTTTCTATATTCATTTAAACAATTTGGAAGTCATATTTCTTGCCAGAAACAAAATACGGTAGCTTGCCAGACATGAAAATATCAGGTGTATTAGATTATACAATGCCACAACCGATCAGGCACAGAATTAACCCAATGAAGTTAGTGTAGCAAAAACATGAAAACATTTCCCTCTCCCTCCATTGCAATCTGACCTAGGCAATACACAGCAGGAGTTTTTGGAAGGGAGAATGACCATCTGAGGGGACATAGCACAGAACTTTCCTCCTTTAGATCTTTAAACACAGGTTGGTAGCCACTCTAGAGCATTATCATCAGATGGCCGTTTGGAGATCTATGTGAACTGGGTTAGGAAGGTCTGTGTCAGGTAGCCACATAACAAAAAGCTCCACCATGTTTTGCACCTTCGTTAGCAGTCATCCAGAAGGGGAATACCCGAACACTTAGGGCCAGCCCCCCACACTGGTATAAATCAGCATCGCTCCATTTTGCTGATTTGCTCCATTGCCAGTTCACACCAGTGGAGGATCTGGCCCTTAGATTCCCAATCATTAAATGGGCATATAACATGGATACCTTGCTGCAAAAAATAAAAATAATGGATTCTGTACTTTACTCCCCTTCTGTTAAGTGTTGTATCAGGATCCTTGACTTTGCTCTTGGAACTGGGGAGTTCTAAAGAGGCACAGTAATTTGTGTGTGCCCCTTCCAGCCCAGTTGAGATAATTATGTAGTTTATTAGAATTATTATACTACAACTAGCTATAGCACTTTGCACCCAAGGATGAAAGTAGTTTACAGATATAAATAAAGACTCACAACACACCTGCCAGGCATTAACTGAAGAGCTAGATTTCTTTTTTTCCCAAAAACATTTGTAATGTGGTGACAGTTTTTCATGGACTATAATTCACAGTGCAGAGTGGAAAGGGGCCTGAAGGACTTGCCTGTACTTGGATAATTACCTAGGGTATCAGCTCATCTATTAAAGTGGCATAACCATCTGTCATCCAGGAGGTGGGTTGCAAGGTGGGGGCATTGTCCCTCCAGAAATTCATAGGACCAAACTGTGGGCCCCTGGTGCTTTTATGTCTTCCCATAGTCTGTGCCTCCACATAAACATTCACACCCACTCAAAGACTCCCATTGACTTCACTGGTAGGCCTATGTCAACAGCTTTGAAGTGGTCTGAGAGAGTAATTGTAGTGGGCCCACTCCATCAATGACATGTGTCAAACACGCCTTCCTTGCTTGTGTATCTTCTGTGGACATTGAATTGACTTAATCAACATGTCTGTCCTTTGGGCCACTGGGCTCTACTCTGTGCTGCTCCTACTTCAGGCTAGGGCTCATCTCCTTAAAAGTCTATTTAGACACTTCTTCCCATGAATCTCTACAGATCTCAGGGAAAAGGCCCCCCTGATTCCTTTAATGTAACTGATACTCTCCCAATGTCCTATTATCATACATTCCTTGCACATATTCCCACTATCTGGGCAAACCTCATCTACCTGGGTTCTCCCTTGCCACACCTACCACATTTCAGGAAATGTCTTGTTCTTTAGAGGCTCTCTCTTTCTTTCTTGTGCCTCTTTTTCACCATGGAAACATTTTATTGGTTACTAGTTGCACAATGGTTTCTTGGCTTCCTCATGAGGTGTCTTGCAATTTCATTAACTCAGAGGGCTGTTCCTATTGCATTGCCTGTTCTGGAGTTAGCACAGACATTAACTGTGATTTTTCTGAAAGCTCCTTGTTTAAAATGATCTCCCATGTGTTCTTCCTTACCAATAGCAAAGTCACAATATGCTGCTTGTTCATAAAGTGCCACACTTTCTCTGCATCCCTTTGGTAAAAGCAAGGCCATTCATGGATTCTTTGTGGAAAGAAATGTTCATTAAACATGTTAAGAACAATACCATAGTTATAGCTTATTGGCTTCCACCATGAAGGCAAACAATTTATACATATTTTTGGCTTTGCTCCCTATTGCATAAATGAATGAGATGACTTGTATTTTGCCGATTTCTGTGTTAGGCTTCTTTGTTATGCAGAAGCTAGGAAAGTGTTCTCTCCACATTGGCCACTCCGTGGGTTTAGCAATCTCAGAGTCTTGCAGAGGGTTGAATTTTGGCCTTTTCTTGACTTCTTATTTATGTTGGCTCAAAATGAATCAGCTTCTGACACCATGTCACGTGACGGTGGTAAAGAATAACAGTAAGAGTCACTTCCTGCAAACATTGAATAACTTTAGAATAAGGAAAATGGTATTCTCCCTAAAACTTCTCTCTCTCCCTCTACTTTACTACATAGTTCCATCCTAAACCCTCACCCAGCTTCCTACTGCCTGACTTCCTTCACAGATTTTAAGAAACAGTACATATATCCTCACGAAAGAGAGCAACATGCACTCCCCTCAATGTCTGCTGAGAGATGCCAACAAGTACAAGCAGCCATGTAGACCAAGAGACCTGGCCATGCCTCTGGCCTTGTGCAGATGGACCATGCCTGTTTGGGACCATGGAGTATCTCTGAGCGTGATATCTAGTCCCAATGGCAAAAGCAATTTTTTTGTGTCCTATGTGAATTTTTCCCCCTGCACCTTTTCACCCCTGGCTTCCCAGCCACAGTTTGCCCATAGACTTCTAGAGTTTCTTTCCCACACAGCTTCAGGAATCCAAGAAAGCTGCACAGCTCTGCTCAGAATTGTTCTTTCCAGACTGGTTTTAAAAATTTCAGAGCTGTCCCTTCCTCATAACTTTTCTCACTTCCTTTTGTGTGTGAATTGGCACCCTTTGGGCCATAAAAAATACAGAAATTAAATACATCTGAAATAATATGGAACTTCTCCAGTGCTGGGGATATTGCAGGTCTAAGAAACTGCATGTTCCACCTCCTATTTCAAGGGCTGCATTCAGTTTGAATGAGATTGTGAATATGAATTGATGGGAATACTCAAAGGGCAATTTAGAAGGATCACAGAGCCATTAATACAACGCTATAAGTTTCATGCAGAGATAGCTATGCCCCATAGCTGGCTAATACTGTGGAATAAAAGGAGTTAAATGTGTTCACACTCTCTTTCTCTCTCACCCCCTCCTCCTCTCCATGCATTTCTGTCAAAGACCCAATCTCTGGCCAGCCACCGGTGGGATTAGGTTGCTCTAACAGTCTGGCTGACACCTTGTGCAAAGAATAAGGTCTCACTGTCTGAGGGAGAATACATCCATGCACTTTTTTCCACAGAAGACATTTGAGAAATGAAACAACAACTTAGACTTTGAAGATTTAAAAATTACACAGGTTACCAAAAAACACAAAAACCCTCCCCTTTTGAAAGACTGCAGGCATTTTAGTTAATGTCTATGTGGGAGCCATATGGAAAAATCAATTCTGTCCTGTTAAACTGGTTTCACAGTTTTGGTTTTCATCTATCCACAGAGATCTGAAAAGTCTATGTTGTTTTGTTTTATTTTGCTTCTGCAAATAAGAGAGTCTTGGTCTGAGGAGCATCTGTCTATAAACACAATAGGTAAGAGCAGTTGGTTTTTTTAGTTTTTGTTTTGTTTGTTTTTGCGAAAGGTGTCTCCAAGAATCTGAGAGTATGTTGTCTGTGTAATCAAGAGAAGTCAGCCTTTAGGATGATGTTCTATTAAGGCAGCAAAGAATCCTGTGGCACCTTATAGACTAACAGAGTTCTATTAAGGATAAGCTGATAATGTATGGTGTTTGTTTATTTGTTTACTTGTTTGATTTTCTTTCCTAGACAAAAAAAAAACCCCAAAAAACAAAAATACTGCAAACACTATGTGAATGTTGTTTGCAAAATATCATTTAAACAGGAGCAAGAGTAAAAACTCTGAAGTGCTGGGCAATTTGGATGCCTTATTAAAAGGTAAAGAAAAATACTTCCAGGGTTAAATTTTGAGCTAATAAACTATAGTTAGAACAAAAGAATGGCAAAAGTGACAGAGAAACATTACCATCAGAGGAAAAGCTTTATTGTAAAGGGATTTACGCAAGTAATCAAGAGGAAGAATAATATTCTCAACACTTGCTAGACTTATTAGCATAGTTCTATATTTTATTCGTCAGGTGTTTTAAATGTTACTAACACATTTTCAAAGTGGAATGGAATGGGATATTAAGATGTTAAATAGGATGTTCTGTAGTATCATAGCCTGTGAGACATACTAGTTATTTTGGAAATCACCAATGAAAACAATTTTTCCACATGATAATCTGCAAATAGATTCAGAACTATACTTAAATGTACAGGACCAAGATGGAAATATTAAAACTCTGCTCCATTTATAAATATTATTGTTTGTTAATGAGCAGTAGCTCAGCTAAGCTATAGACTTTTTGACTTTCTGAGTTCTTCTTAACACAGGCTACAAAAGGAAAGTGCCAGTCACAAAAACTGTACAGATTATAAATCATGGATTCATCATGTCACAGATTATTTTTCTTTTATACACTCTTCTTTTACTGGCTGATAATCACATTTGCTGATGTCTTTACTCCTTCCTATTGCTTATAAGTTGCAAGAGGTTGTCTTTTTTCAAAAGAGATACTGCTCACAGAGCACCCCCTGCCTACCAACGCACTGCCTTGCATTTCACATCAGTTTTGAAGAGACTTGTTCTTCTCCCCTTCTCTCAGGTCCATCACTTTTTTTTCTCTCTCTCTCTCCTTAGATTAATGTGAGGCAGATGGAAGAATACTATGAGGATAATGAGCAATCTAACACAATAATACACTGCAAAAAGTTCCAGTGCTTTCTTAACCCTTTTATTTGTGTAGCTCTGTACAACATAGGTGTGGTGTCCCATTTTTAACAGCATCTGCACCCCTTGCTGGAACTGCCTAAGCCGCAGATGCTCCTTGACTACATTCCCTGCAGATAATAAAGTGTCACAGCAAAGGGGAAAATATGACATTTTAAAAGTCTGAATCAGAGGGACATGGGCGCAAACTACCATTAGTTTAAAACCGAGAGACTGCAGAGATTGACTGGAAACATCCTAAAGTACACCTACTGAGAAAGAATGCTGGAAGGAAGAAGATATAAAGTGCTGGAATTTCAGAACTATTTGTCCAATCATTGCATTATAATACAGGCTTCCTCTAAATAAAAGACAAAGAATTTAAAATCTACTAAGTCCCAACACAATGTCTCTCACCTGGGGTCTACTACCTTCTTCTCCATATACTCTTTTCCCTTTTATATCATTTGTTTTCTGTGCACGTACGTGTAATCCTGATGAATTAACAATCAGTATGAAATAAAAATAGAATTACAAAAACACACAGGTGGCAGCAGCATTAGGAATACAATAGATTAGCACTAATTTGTGACTGGGAGAGTCCTTGCAAATTACTGAATCTGTAAAATTACCAAGTGAACTAATGCAATAAATAAGACAGGATAAGGTATCTTCAAATGTATTTTGTCCATTCATTTGTCAGCTGTTTTTAGTTTTACTGATAATTCTCTTCTTCATATTATACTCATGCAATATATACACTGTATTATACATATATTTGGTAATATGAGACCTTACTACAGCTTCTGCTATTTAATCTTTGCTGAGAGCTGGGACAAGACTGAGACATTTCTCTGTGAACATAAATGAGTTAGCAAAGTGCAGATTAGCAGCATTCTGCAGCACCCTGATTTTTTACCATTTGTGACAATAATGATTATTGGCAAAGCACAATGAGAGGTACATGAAAGGAGAGGTGTTTGTTGTTGTTGTTCGTTTGTTTTGATTTTGTTTTGTTTTCCCCAATGGTAACAATCTCTATAAACTTTTATTACCCCAACTTGTAGTGCTGAAGATGTTCAGATTCTGGATTTACCTGCCTTTCCATCTTCTCGTGGCCATGTGTTTGTGTCATTCTATAAAGGTGCCCACCAGTTCCCAACACAGCTTCAAGAGTGATCTCTTCAACTGTAATCATTCCCTGATTCTTGCAGATGGTAAGGAAACCACAGTCCACCTGCTGAAGGATATACCTAAAAGGTAGGAGCAAATCATTCAGTACAAATTCGCATATGTTATTTTTCATTTCCTGCCCTATGGCACATGCAGACTTGCTACTGCTAATATCAAGGAGATAATTGCTGTACATCCCTACCTGCAATGCTCTGGCAGTGCTACCATTAGTACCCTGAGCCAAGCAATGCAATATTGCTGTCCCTTGAAAGTAGCTTCCAGTATCTCCCTCCAGCCTTCTCTTTCTTTTTTTGCCTTCTTAGTTGAAAAACTTAACTAGAATCTGGAGTGATTTTTTAAGATAGATTTCAGCTATGTATATTATTTGTAAGATTTTTCCCTATTTGGCTATCTGGCAGACCTCTTAATTGATGCAATTACTGCTGAGTTTACATTAGGCTTCAAAAGTGAATAGCTATTGCTGCATATCCAGGTGATATCTTAATCAGTTGACCTACAAAACTGTAGGAGCACCAGGGCCTCAGGCCAAAGTCAGTTGCAAATATTTTTCCTCAATAAATTAACTACCCAAATCATTACAATAAGTGTATACTTTAAAACTGAAAATCAGCTTTCAGATGTACTGCATGCTTAGTTGCGTATTTGGTGAGCAGTACTAAAGCTTGCATAGATCAAAAGAATTTTTAATATGGAAATTCCATTGAAGGTTAACCTGGACTTCCCAAAAAGCCTGTGAATTTTGTATGTAGTCAAATCAGTGTGTGTGTGTGTGTGTGTGTGTGTGTATATATATATATGTATGTGTGTGTCTGGTACCCTGTATCTACCTCAGATAGATATCTGGGAAGAGATGTCCTTTAACAAGATTCAGCCAAAATACTCTTTGGACACTAACCAACATTATTAGTGTCAATAGATCTGATATACGTTCCTGTAGAATGGTCAAAGAGCAGAGGGTAAGCCAGATGGCTCAGTCCTGATGGGCACTGTGCAGAAAGAAAACAGGACACTGCACATGTAGTTATATAACAAAATTATGTCTACAAGAATGAACCTAAGAATTCTCCTTGTTAAAGGGACATAGAAATTGAAATTCTAAGAGAAGAGGGGTTTATAGCATGTGGTTTAACAGGTACATATCAATTTCTAGATTATTTTTTTTAACTTGGTTCAGCTAGAATAAAGCCTTGAAGTATGCACTTAATTATAAGCACTGAAAGCCTCACAAGAACCTTATAGTTTTCCAAAGATCAAACATAAAACCAGAAAATTCAGAGCCTAGGTTTAAATTAAAAGAAGATGAAACATTTGAAAAATATGGAAATACTCAGTGGGAACCCAAACAACTTTAATTCTGGCCCAGTAGCAATACCCCAAAAATACGTAAAAACTCTCTGAGGTGACCTTATGTGTCCATAACATCTCACCAATGAGTACAAAACTAGAATTACTTATATTTTATTGTACTGTGATCTAACAGAGTCCACCTGTCTTTGTGGCCATACTCAGTCCACTGAGAGCCTGAGCAGACAAAGAGCAAAGGAGTAAAGCTGGAGATTAGGCTTTACTGGAATCAGTCAGGAACCGATGTCACTTTGTACCAGTGATACACAGTGGGCCAAATTTCCAGGGAGGATTCAGTATGCTAGCAGAGTGGCAAGTACATTTGTGGTGCTACCTAACTGCATTTCCACCAGTAGGCAAAGGTAGAGTTAAGAAATTGAATCTCTGTATAATCATCACTCTGTATAATCATCACTGAGTGGGAGCTACTTTCCATATGCATGGGGGGCATTCACTGCCCATATAAATTTTGTATCGAGTAGCTTTCATGGATGTCTTCAAGCTGTGTATAAGCCTCCAGATGAGCAGAGTAGACTCATTGCAACTAGAGAGACTAGTGGCATGTTGGGATGGAGAGCTGAGGAGTAGCATCCTCACACTGCCAATCAAGAACAAGTAGAACTAGGTATGAAATGGATCCTCTTAGTCTCAGACCTTTGGAAGACAGAGTGATGCTCACATACTATATTATTCTTACAGAACCCATTGTTGGTTGCTCCAAGCAAGAAACCTGGGTATCACAGTTTGGTAAAACACATGCTTGTTTCCCTAGTGTTAGCCTGGAAATGGAGCTCTAATAGAAGTCACTTTCCTAATTCCATTATACCATAGTATTTACTTGTCCCATAGAGTCTAAAAAGTCAGTATTGTGGAATACATCTACCCAGTAATAAATGGACAATATTGAAGAAAACCTTTGTGGATTAGAAAGAAACACAGTATGTATTCTTTTTACATAAGAAAATTTAGAGCACTCTCTAGGCTATTGCTTTAATGTACCTAATAGTAGAATTGTCATTATTACCTACAGTGGAATGTAGTTTTTAGATCTTCAGTCTGAATAGCTAATTACTTTACCTGCTGGGATTCTGCAGTATGACTGTGTTTCTTAATGCCTTCAGTTCATTTTTAATCCACATTTTCAGGTACTGTTTCATTTTGGAGAAAGACAGAGCCCCTGCTCCTTTCACGGTAACCGTGACACCCTGTGATGTTCCCATTGAATGGAGTATACTGGTACATAAGGCATCAACAAACTTCCTTGGAAAAGCAGCACATGGTAAGAGCTAAATGGAAGGAACCTTAAATCTGTCTGATCAGTGCAGGAGGGAAAGTAGCCCATTCATAAGAAGTGCCACCAACCTAGGAAATCTCACCACCAACAAAAATGGCCTGGGCAAACTTGAAGTTATAGGTCCAAATCTCCCTTCCTGTGGACTTACCTGTGGATTTGGAAAAATTTGACCCAAAACTCCACAGGTGAAATCCTGGCCCTATTGGAATAAATGGTATTTTTGCCATTGACTTCAATAGAGTCCTGCAAGATAAAATTCGGTTTCTGCCGCATTCTCTTCTCAGGGTAGTGTAAGGAAAGGACAAGTTTATGGCCACAGATGAGGGTGCTGGCACTTGTTCCCTCCACCATAGCCATGTGCTCGTATTCTTTCTGAAGTGTAAGAGAAGCTGAGGTGGGGGAGTTAACAATGCAACGAGTTTTGTTAATCTGGATTCTCACCTGGATATCTGCCAGGCTGCCAGGGGAGCATGGAAAATAGAGTGGCTACTCCCCAGTTCCACTATTAACAACTAGAACCCACCCCAAAACTCAAGGACCCTAACTACACAATGTTCATATGGAGAGTGTTCCATAAGATCACCAGGGAGGGAGGGAAGTGCACTTGACAGAGCTGTCTCACACCCTTCTTTGTGTCTCAGACCTCTTGGGCTGGTATTTCCTCTTTTCTGCTCTTCATAACAATGTGCAGCAGAGGGAAGAATTTGGGTCATATTCTAGTTCCCTGGGAATACAATGTACAAGGGCAATAGGCATAGAATAATCTGGAGCTATGTTTCCCTCAAGTTAAAAGAAAACTTAATTCTCTTTTATAATTTCCAGAATCATTTCATAGGTTTAAAAAAATAACATTATTAAAAAAGCTAGACGCTGCCAGAAACAAGATGTTAATTAGCAGGGAGATGCACTTGACTAGTTAGCTCAGTGGGCATTCCTTCAAAGCCTCTGGCTTTTTTTGTTCATACAAGGCAGGGAAAGGCACAAAATCAGAATAAAGGAAACTCGTTCTGCACAAAATGTCAGTGTCCTAAAGTAAAGTACAGGAAGAAACACTGACAGAAAGTGGAATGTTGCAATGACATCTGGTACTATATAGGTCAATATATTTGCAATTGGGAGTTTAATTATAGTCTATTTGAAAAAATTATTTCTCTCTTGCAATATTAAAAGAATAGCCACTAAAGCATAAAATACTAGTAGCAAGAGGAATTTCTCTGGCATATGAATAATAAAATTGAGAAGCTAAGTGATGAATTGTTGTGGGGCATGAAAAGAAAAACAATTGGGTCTGCTTTTGATGAGTCTGCTTTTCATGTGCAGGTGATTATGACACTCTTGAAGCCACAAAATCTCAGAAGATTCCGAAGTTGGTGTCAATGATATTTAACTATAAAGGAAATTCTGTGGAGACTTATATGGGTATGTCTTCCTATTCTGCTTTCTATATGCTGGAGTTCCTATCAATTGAACGAGACACACACATTACTGTATACTTAACAACTGACACAACATCTGGGCATTTGTATCCAGAACTCCCAATAGATCCACGCATAGATGTTATTGGTATTGGCCATGCAACTGTGACTCTAGCTTGGAAACACAGCCCATCAGTCTTAAAGCACAAAGAAAACATCCAGTATTGTCTTCTAGTCAATGAAAAACACAACTACAAGAGTTTATGTGCAGCTGAGACAGCTATCAGATCTTCAGGTATGAAATCGCCACCAGCGCTAGCTCTTTCTCTCTTTCCATATCTTCTAGACCATCAACAGGTGATGATATTGTCCAATAGTGAATTAAGTATCATCAACAGGGTTAGTAATGGGGAAGTGAGGCAGATATGCATGGGCACCAAGAATACTTATACAGTGCCCAACCTTAGACCCAGCACTCAATATTACTTTGATGTTTTTGTAGTCAACCTCCTCACTAATGCAAGTGCTGCCTACACTGGAACATTTGCAAGAACTCTTGAGGAACCTGAGCCTAAAGTTATTGAGCTGAAGGTTGGGAAGGTAATTCATCTAACCCTGGATGGGAAAAAGCAGAAATTCTACAGCTTGCAGTACCAGGCTAGACACAAGAAGATCCAATTCACCTTTCAATCTTGTAGTGGCCAAGTAGGGGTTCAGATAGCAAGGAATGGTAAAGTACTAGCCTCAGAAAACATTGCAGGCTTCAGACATTTCTCACTGAAGGGAAAGCTGCTAGACACGTATTTGGTGCAGCTAAGGTCCATGGACCATACTAATTCTTCTGTGAAAGTTCAAGTATCCTCTCACTTCCACAAGCCTTTCTTCCCACTTCTTCCAGAAAGCTTAAAAATCAAGTCCTTCAGTAAACTGAGGACCTGCAATTCAGTCACCATTGCCTGGCTAGGAACACAAGAGCAGAGCAAGTACTGTGTGTACAAGAAAAGGATCAAAGAGGATCAAGTTTGGATGGAGGTGAAGAGCGCAGACAGGTGCTCAGGGCCCAAATCCAGACACAACTCTGAGAAAGTGCTGTGCAAATATTTCTATGATATAAATCTACGACGAGCAGTCACCACACAGACCATCAAGGGATTGGAAGCAGGGACTCTCTACCTGTTTGATGTTTATCTAACTGGACCTTCTGGGATCCCGGTCAGGTATCACAGTAAAGTTGTGAAGACCAGGAAAAAATGTTGAGGGCTTTTCAATAAATGTTTTCTGGTAGATAAATAAGGAGCAAAATGAAAAACATGCACAATAAACACCAGTGCTCTGTGCAGTTCCAAATATATTGGGGCATAACACACAATTATTAAAGCTGCAAGATTTGTGGGGAAAGAATTTTTTCAACTGTCTAGAAAATTAGGCTCACTCTGGCATCTTTTTTCCAATATAAGCTTCTCTCTCAATTGTCTCACACTGACAGCAAAAACAAGACTAAAACAAATAAAGACACTTGGAAACAATGGATTCACCCCGTGACGTGCAAGAAATCAGTCTGGAGTGAAATGAACTAAAATGGACCTGAAATCAAATTCATGTTGTGAAATACCTTTCAAGGAGTATTGAACTGTTACTTTAAAATCCAACGTTGTTTTTTCACTTTGCATACCTCAGTAACTGTCAATGAGGGACTGAGCGATACCACCAGAATGACTGTCTCTGACAGATTGACCTTTCCGTGCCAGTTGAGAGATTTGCTTGTGAAGGCAAATGGACAATGGACTGGCATTGCTGCAAAGCGTCTCTCATGCACAAAGGTGCAAGACTGATAAAAGTGGTGGACCGGGTGTCCAGCTGCTGCAGCTACACATTCTAGTCAACTGTAATTACAGGAGTTTCTCAAACAACCACATCACAATTACCTGCATATTTGAATTCCTGCATTCATTCCTGTGGAGAAGTTATTCTTGTTTAGAGATGGACCTGACTCACAAAGTTTGGACCGGAAATTGGATCTGAATTTCCCCAAAGTTGAGGGTGTTTGAATACAGTTTGCTGGTTCTTCCCATATAGAGAAAGACCTGAGTAGGGAAGTCTGAGGAGAAGGAAGATAGTTCTGATCCAAACCGTCCTAGTTCAGGTCCATTGCTACTCTTGTTTGGGTTTATGTATTCTATACATACACATGCGTTGTATAGACAAGGTGCATCATCTTTGGAGCTTCAGAAATAAAATATTTCTTGCAGCAAGACAGGGAGGGCTGAAAACATTATCACTAATCCTTCCTCCTCCCCACAGAGAGATTCACACATGCTAAACCCCCCACTGCATATATTATTTTACTCTTACAATGGGATACACAAATTCCCACCCCATAATTTCTGACCTTGGCAAACACCAGCACTGTGCAGAACTGCATGAGGATCAGTTCCCCACAAGATCACGTTCCGGTTGCCCTTCCCACCATGCCCACGCACACACAATCCTACGCAGGCACCTCAATGTGATAGGCTAATTCCTTCCTTCCATGCAGCCCCAACACAGACTATTTCAAAGAACGTGTTGCTTTTTTAAAAATGTGATTTTTCCTATTGAGTAGCATGAAGTAGTATGTCTGTAGTAAAACCTGACAAGCACAGGTGTTTTTATTGTCTCTGATTGTCCCTTTTAATTTCTGGAAAAGGCAAAGTATGAGGAATATTTTGAACAAAAAATATCCCCCCAGAAAAAAAAATCTTCACAAACAATTATGCTGTTTCATCCACCTGCAGAAGAGATTTTTGAACACAGACACTTGGCAGATCTGGATTTCATATATAAAGTAATTTAAAACATTAACAGACCCAGATATTTCTGAAGAAGATTGATCTGCTTTATTTGCTTTTCTCCCAAATTACACAAAGCCAGGTGTAAGTGCGTAATTCTACTCCACGTGTATTTATTGTACATTGTGCACACTTAAACTTCCTTTACATTACTGGAGCATCAAGGTTTCAACTTATTGTTAATTATTATTATTCATATTTCAACAGTGCTCAGAGGTGCCAGTCAGCACTGGGGCCCCACTGTGCTAAGTGCTGTACAAACATACAGGTCTGTCGCATCTTAGGCGCATTTAACATGTGCGATTTCAGCTTTACGCGGTTGGCAAAAACAAGAAACAAAAACCCAAAAAAGAGAAAAATAACAATTTAAATACTGTTTCTGTAGGGCGGGCGATTCTGCCCGCCATTACACTCAATGTAATTTTGACTATACGTGGTTTTCGCTTTATGCGCTGACCGCGGAACGTAACCCCAGCGTAAGATGAGACAGACCTGTATAGGGCATGTCTATACTTAAGGCTAAATCGGCGCTGCTGCAATCGATGCAGAGGTGTCTATTTAGCAGGTCTGGTGAAGACCCACTAAGTCGATGGCAGAGTGCTCTCCCATCAACTTCTGTACTCCAGCTCTCCAAGAAGTGTAAGGGAAGTCGGCAGGAGAGCATCTCCCATTGACACAGAGTGGTGTAGACACCACTGTAAGTCAACCTATGTTACATAGACTTGAGTTCCATAACTTACGTAACTGAAGTAGCATAACTTAGGTTGACTTACAGCTGTAGTGTAGACCAGCCCATAGTATGAAACAGTCGCAGCTCTGAAGAATTAATGTAGTTTAAGACAAGACACAAGAGTAGGCAAGAGGCACCTGCCCAACAGCTTCCTTGTGGTTCCTGAATATGAATGCCAATGCCAGCCCCCCTGCCTGCTGCAAGAAGGGGGAGGGTCTCTGGCACCTCTGTGGGATCAGCTGAAGAATCATGGCCCTACACTCCTAAAGCACTGTGCAGGAAAACATCTAGGGATTCTGAGCAACACAGAACTTTCGGGGCCACACAAGTATGTCTACACTGTAATTAAACACCACAACTAACCTGTGTCAGCTGACTTGACCTCACAGAGCATGGGCTGCGGGGCTGTAACACTGCGATGCAGACAATCAGGCTCAGGTGGCAGCCCAAGCTCTGGGACCCAGCAAGTGGGGACAGTCCCAGTGCCTGGGCTCCAGCCTCAGCCTGGCAAAGCAGAGTCAGCTGGCATGGGCCAGCCATACGTGTTTAATTGCAGACATACCTCTGAAGGCCTCTCCCTCTGTGACCTGTAGCCCCACCTGCAGTCATCAAGAACTCTTCAGGTAATTGTCTAAGGATCTAGAGGCACCGCATTCTCTCTGGCAGGCCTTTATGTCTAAAATTTGCTTCTGCCAAAAAATAGCCTGAACCCAAACCTGGCCATGTTTAGAACATGATGCAATACTCATCCTTTTACCCACCAACTGTACACTTTGAAATCCCTGTTTTTCTCTGTCTCTTGAAAGTCTCAATGGTGTGTAATTTATCTGTTCATTTTATCTGGGTTATGTTAAGCATGTAAAGTACACTAAGGTGCTATGGAGATGGATGCCCTATAAATGATTGCAATAACAACCTAAGGAGAGGAGAATACGATGATCTATCCAGTTGTTTATAACACACTCTTAATATGCTGACCTTGAGCTAACAAAACTTCCATTGAGATCTCTGTGTTTGCAAGCTAGATCCAGGNGGGGGGGGGGGGGGGGGGGGGGGGGGGGGGGGGGGGGGGGGGGGGGGGGGCGTGTTCCTAAAAGCCATTGAACAAAACTGTAACCTCTGTATAGGATGGAAACCATTTCAAACCAGGGGGTGCTGCTGCACCCCCACCAGCCCTAGTTCCAGCACCTATGACAATATATGGCTCAGAAATAATGTCACAAAACTCCACTTACAATAGGTGCACTTAAAAGTCATTCAATTTCCATCTCACTGTTGATGCTATATAGAACCATTAGCAGTATAGAAATTAGATGTGGCAGAAATGTTTTTCGCTGTCATTCTTTTCACTGCTCTTCCCCTTTTATGAAGTGCAGCAGGGAGCAGACCTTGAAAACCTTGACCACGTGCCCTCCCTTCCCCCCCCCCCCCCCCAATTTGGCTCTATCTCCTCTTGCTCTCTTTCTAAAGGAGCTCAACTACTTTGGCCCACCCCATCTCAAGCTGCAGTCAGCGCTTTCCATCTCCTAACAGTCTACTAACCTGTGCCAAGTAGGGAAAGTACTGAAACAAAGCCTTGGAGGTTTAAAGTTAGCCCTGTGTGGCCTTGAGGAAGCTACAGAGGCCTGTGTGTATTTTGTCCTCTCAAATGATTTAAGATAAGCCCTCTGTGGCTTTGCTATGCCATAAAGTTTTTCAAAGTGTCCTGTGGTGGGCTTTTCCCATATGCTGCCAGCTGCCACAACCTGGATCCTGAGGATGATGGAATATCCAAGCCTGAATCAATAATATCCCTTCCCAGAATGGCTTGCTGTGTATTCTCTGTTGCAAGGACACCACTATGAAGATGGAGGACTGGGGTAGAGACTCAGATGATCGGAGAGGGTGGGTAATACTGAGATTCAGGCTTTGCATGTATTTCAGCAAAGCCTCCCAAAATGGCTTTCAGCTTTTCCCATGAGCACTTGGCTCTGACAATCACCACTTGAACCCTGAAGACGACAAAGCAAACAGTGGGAGATTGAAACAGCAAAATAAAGGGGCATAGGTTATAATTCAGCGATGGGTGGTGAGTACAAATAGCAATAATCTAACTAAATGGTCATGTTCTAGAGTTTAGTGCCTACAAAGGGACCAAATTAAAGCTTTCATTCAGATTTAATATATTTCTTGCCGGCACCACCAAGCTGCGTAAATGAACTCCTCGAGCATATCAAGGATGTAAGTTTTCCTTCTGACTCATCACAATCCGCTCACACTGGCAAAACCATTTCTTTAAGCAGAACTTCATAAGCATCAGGTTTACACCTAGTCTCACAAAAGAGCTCAGTGTCATGGGCAGACTTGGAAGAATGTAATTTTTATTTTTTTCTGCTTTTGACAGTTAATATTGATTTTTGTTTCTAAGGTGTTTTATTTTATTTTATTTTATTTTCAGAGGCTTTAATTTTTACAGCTGCAGGAAATTAAGGGGGAGTTGGGTTAGGGCAGTACTGACAGAGAGCCTCTAGGGGGCTTCCTGCATGGCCAAGGAGACCAAGACACCCCCAAGCACAAGTTGTGGGGGAGGCTGCGGTCCTGGCAGGACAGATCAGAGACCTTTGGTCAGGCCCATGAGGAGGATGAGCCCCTGGCTGTGGGGGAGGCCACCCCCTGCCCAGGGAAAACTTCCTCACTCCCAGCTGGTGAGGGAGAGAGCGGGTCTGTGCCAGCAGCATTGGAGAATGCTCCCTGTGCTGCTACAGGGCCAGTGACACCCAATCCCTGCAGGCACAGGGTGCAGGATGGAGGCTGCACTGGCACCGACTGTTACCGATGGATACTTTTTTTTAATGTATTTCAGTGTGCAGATGAAATTGACCTTTACCAACATCTATCAATTTAAATTGAATCCTGCCAAGCCTACTCAGGGATAGGACTCATAGTCAGCAGGGTAACATCATGCCACAGCAGTTAGTGGGCCCACCCGCCCCAGCCCCATGTGATATTCCATTCACATTGATATGATATGAACGCTGATATTGACAACACCAGTGTGAAGTGCATGCATGTGTCTCAGCCGGAGTTGGGCAAGCTGCACTGTGCCAGCACCAGGTCCCAAGTGAGAGGACAGCACAAATGCACAGCAAGGCAAGGCACCAAGCACAGGTTAACATACATCAGTGCAATGGAAATTACAGGGAACTACTCTCGCAGGCTGCAAAATCCACAGCTGGACTGTCTAGAGGCAGCAGCGGTTTAGACCGGGCGCCCTTCCCAGATTCTCACCACAGCATTAGGTCAGATGTAACATAACACAGGGAAATGTTGTTTCAGTGGCCTTGGTCTGGCTGGTATACACTAGGGAATTAATACAGTATTGGACAAGTACAAAGAGCAATAGTGGCGCTTACTGGTATGCGAAACTCTTTCACCACATAATAAGAATGGTGGGGGTCAGTTCTTGCTGATTTGCTTATTCCACAGGCAGAAGAGATTTTTTTTAAATGAGGCTTGATGTCATTGACATGAACTGTGACCGTATAGATCACTGTTGCAACCAAGGTCCTATAGTTGCGCCAAATCTTGTACAAAGGGGGTCAAGTGAGCTGTCTATGAAAAGGTTGTAATTTTCTGGTTATAATTATGCTGTCTGTGTGTATCATTTTTGTATTTGAAGTTATGAATATTGGCTATGTATGTGTAGCTGAACGTGTTTGATTCTAAGTAGCATCAGTGAAGCATTTGGTCAGCTTCTTGAGAAAGGACTATTCTGAGTAAGTGCCCAATCAAGAAACACTTAACTGACAATGGACCTTGGGAGACTCCAATCCATCTGAGGAGCCTTCCTGGGAACGTTCAAGGTAGCATGTGAGCAATGGCTGCTGCCTGCAAACTGAGTCATGCATGGACATGTGACTTGCCCATGTGACTCCAAACTCCATCTTGCTGCTTTAATTTTCCACAGTAAGAACAAAGGGGTCCTACCACATGGTAGAGGATATAAAAGGCCCTGGAAACCACTCCATTTGGTCTTCAATCCTGCTCCTGATCTCTGGAGGAACTGTGCTTAAAACTGAAGCCCTGAACAAAGGACTGAATGACCCATCCAAGCTGGGATGTTTGTACTCCAGAAACTTGATTGATTTAAATTAGCAGTAATCCCATCAAGCCTGAAACAAGCCTGAACTAAGAATTTTGCAATTGTTGTATGTATTTGATTCCATTTAACCAATTTTACCTCTCATCTATATTTCTTTCTTTTGATGAATAAACCTTTAAATTTTAGATTCTAAAGGATTGGCAACAGCGTGATTTGTGGGTAAGATCTAATTTGTTTATTGACCTGGGTCTGGGGCTTGGTCTTTTGGGATCGGGAGAACCTTTTTTCTTTTACTGGGGTATTGGTTTTGATAACCATTCATCCCCATAAGGCGTGGTGCTGGTGGTGATACTGGGAAACTGGAGTGTCTGAGGGAATTGCTTGTATGACTTCTGGTAAGCTAGTGGGGTAAAACCAAAGTCCTCTCTGTTTGGCTGGTTTGGTGTGCCTTAGTAGTGAAGGACTCCCCCGCCTTGGGCTGTGACTGCCATGCTCTCAGGGCCGGCTCTAGGCACCAGCGTTCCAAGCATGTGCTTGGGGTGGCACTTTTCAAGGGGCGGCACTCTGGGTTGGTTTGTTTTTGCTTGGGGCAGCAAAAAACCTGGAGCCGGCCCTGCCTGCTCTAAGCAATTTGTCCTGAATTAATACTCTCAGTAGTGTCCCGCCAAAGGCTGCTTTGTTACAGAGGCTGATAAGAATTCTAAGAGGTGTGTGAATAAAAATGTGTTACCTATCTGCAAGTGTAAAATGAATAAACATGGCTGCTCTGCCATAGACAACAAGATGAAGCATTTCTGCACAGGAGAGCTAATATCTTTCAGAGGATAAGCAGACTATGATCACCTCCTACTGCTCATTAAAAATCACAAGGGATGGAATCAGAGCAGAATTTCTCAAACTTTTCAGGTTGAAAACCCCTTATCAGAAGCCAAACATTCCCACAACCTCCTTTCATTTACTATAGAAGTAAGAGTAAAAAATGTATCAATGATGATAAGTCTATGTAATATGTGTGTGTTTTGAGAGATTGACAGAGAATACTTGTCCTTAACAGGTGAGAGGATGGAGGGAGTGGGGGAGCGAGGAGAGCGAGATTTTCTTTGCGTTAGATTGCAATAATATTTCACTGCCTTACAACCCCGCACACTCCAATAGCCTTTTATGACCATTCCACCCATGGAGGAACACTGAATTGGACCAACAAACACACACTGAAGAATATTGAAGAATGATGTGTGAGATTACTGTGAGAAGTAATTTGCAAATGAATTAAATTAGCTACATTTTAAAAAACCATTGTTCAATAAAATCAGTAATAAATATTATTAAAATCATAGTCTGGAACACTGAATGGAGAAAGAACAGGGTAAGTATTTGATAATTTGTGTAACTGTCACTAATGGTTCCCAGACCTGAAGAAGAGCTCTGTGTGGCTTGAAAGCTTGTCTTTTTCACCAGCAGAAGTTGGTCCAGTAAAAGATATTACCACCCAAACCTTGTCTCTCTAAGATCCTGGGAGTGACACAGCTACAACTGCAACACATACAACTAATGGTTACGCTAATGTAATGCTTCATGTTGTTAAAAATGTCATGCACTGATATGATTTTATTTTATTTTTTACTTAAAAATAATGAAGAGACAGAAAATAATGGCTGTATTGGCCAGTGGCCGGTGCAGGGGGCCAGATGAGGCTCCATGATCCCCAGTCCTGTTAGTAGTTAGAGCAGCAAGGGTTTAGCTTCCACTTTGGGGAGCATGGAGGCTACACGGGGGGTGGGGGGGAGTAGGTGTAGTGGAGCTCAGATCCATCACATCCCCTGCCATTCCCACTCTGACACCACCACACCCTCTTCTTTGGATTACACCACAACTGACACTGGAGGAAGCTATGCTGCTCCGCTAGCTTTTTGCTGGCAGATTCCTCCTGAACAAGGGAGTTCCCAGGGGGAATCACTGGCCAGTTTAGGTTCACTTTGTGAGGTTTACATAGTACAAAATGAATTTAGCAGACTAAATAATCTGGCCCACAATCCCAATAAGGAATAGAGCACAACAGAAAACTGTCCATAGCATGCCTTGCTGTGATGGGGTGTATGAACCCAAACTGGCCAGGAAGGAGCTGACGAGCTGCAGTCACCCAGTCAGCCCCACCCTGCTGCACTTGTGCTAGGTGTCAAGCCTGGAAGGAGCAGTTAGATGCTTGCTAGAAAGGGGAGCAAGCATGTGTGAGAAGCCTGGAGCTGAGTGAAGATTGTGGGCTGTCATAGCCTCCCTAGGCCTGATAGGCTATCGATGTGATTTGTTACCAGGTTTACCTGTGGGTGGGTGTTAAGGGAAGCTGCTGCAGCTGGTGTCCACCTGAAAGGTAGGGGGCATGAAAGCTGAGTGTAGTGGGGTGGAAGGTTCTTCTGGTTTGTATTTATGTTGGCCTTTGACATGGGGGCTCTGCAGCTCTGGATGGGGGTTGGACTTTCTCAGTGCCTTGGCTAGACGACTAAACTATATCTGCAAATTAAGTGTGCTGAGGTTTCTGGGGAAACTGAGGGAAGAGTCTGGAGAACCTGAGGCAGAGCTACTGCAGTGCTGTGCCTTGCCCTGAGGGGTGTGTGCTGGGATGGCATCTCTGCCACATTAACAATGTTCTAAGACACCAGATCCAAAGGCCCTTTAAGCCAGTGGTTGTTGTCCTATTAACTTCAGTGAGCTTTGTACCAGGCTCTCTAGCTGGCTGGGAGAAGGGCAATAATTGCTGTGACATGCCCTGCTGTACCTTAATGCTTTATGAAACTGAATGATGTGTTAAATAAGGAGGAAAGTTGGACCCATTCAGTTTGGGGAAATGTAATCATAGAACTGTAATATCGGGGGAGGGATAGCTCAGTGGTTTGAGCATTCGCCTGCTAAACCCAGGGTTGTGAGTTCAATCCTTGAGGGGGCCACTTAGGGATCTGGGGCAAAATTGGTCCTGCTAGTGAAGGCAGGGGGCTGGACTCGATGACCCTTGGGGGTCCCTTCCAGCTCTATGAGATAGGTATATCTCCATATTATATAACTGGAAAGGACCTCGAGAGGTCCTCTAGTCCAGTCCCCTGAATAATAGAATATCATTGACCAGAAGGCTCCTACTTGTGCAGTGCCTAGAGTTTGAATGTGATCTTGTATTTTAATTTTCAAAGGGGTGGGGTCTATGTGTTAAAGAACTGCATAATAATTTAATATTGGACCTTAGAGGACTCTGCTGTTATGGGAACCTTTGCTGCTGGACATACACAAATGGTTGCCTTAATGACTAATATTGCAGTTGCAAACAGAAAAGGGTACATGGAATCAGTCTCAGACTATCAAAGTCACATTTTCAGTTTTTGACACTTAAATTCAAAGCATCTGGGGAGAATAGAAAAATACTTTTCTATCATCGATATCAAGTTTTCTGCATTCTTAATACCCAGGTAAACTATGAGAAGTGGTTTCAGAATAGATCCAAGCTCACACATAACTACATCAGCTAGCTTCTTAGTTTATTCATTGATCTTAAATTATGGCTACAATATACAGTGCATTAGAGTTGCTAGGTAACAAGGTGAAAGGCATGCTGGGAACATGCTTGGTGTGGGTTTTGTCTTGTTTAGCTTTTTTCCTTTTATTTTATTTCTAATATTGGAGACATTTGATATTGTAAAAAAAAACCTAAACTGATATAGACATTGCTTAGAAAGCATATTAGTTGTAACCCTGCCAGGGTGGACATTGTGGCATGGGTGGCTATTCAGGCTGCAATGTAGACATACTCATTGTGGTAGGCATTGTACAAACATGAAGTCAATGACAGTCCCTGCCCAAGCAATCTTACAACCTAAAAGACAATGTAACAGGCGCATGAGACAAACAAGTGAACCAGAGTCAGGTATGGGGATAACAAAAATAATAGGATGTGACTAACATACAGCACAACCATCATAGAAATGAGAGCTAGAAAAGACCTGTTAAGCCATTCAGCCTCTCTGTGCCAGTTAGGATTTTCCCCTTCCATTTCCAGCATTGGGACTTTCTATTCCTTATTGCCAAAGAGACCAAGTTCAATTGTTTAGAATGCTGAAAAAAAGAATGCTATGGGAAACATTAACAATGGAATATTAACCGTCACTTATTTCCTGTCTCTTTAATATTAAGTTTATTACAAAAATACAACACTAATGCACATTGGAAAACATAATCCCAACTATACATACAAAATGATGGGGTCCAAATTAGCTGTTACCATTCAAGAAAGAGATCTTGGAGTCATTGTGGATAGTTCTCTGAAAACATCCACTCAATGTGCAGCGGCAGTCAAAGTGAACAGAATGTTGGGAATCATTAAGAAAGGGATAGATAATAAGACAGAAAATATCATATTGCCTCTATATAAATCCATGGTACGCCCACATCTTAAATACTATGTGTAGATGTGGTCGCCCCATCTAAAAAAAAAGACATATTGGAATTGGAAAAGGTTCAGAAAAGGGCAACAAAAATTATTAGGGGTATGGAACGGCTGCCATATAAGGAGAGATTAATAAGACTGGGAATTTTCAGCTTGGAAAAGGGATGACTTTTCGGGGGGATATGATAAAGGTCTATAAAATCATGACTGGTATGGAGAAAGTAAATAGGAAGTGTTATTTACTCCTCATAACACAAGAACTAGGGGGTCTAAATTAAATTAATAGGCAGCAGGTTTAAAACAAACAAAAGGAAGTCTTTTTTCACACAACGCACAGTCAACCTGTGGAACTCCTTGCCAGAGGATGTTGTGAAGGCCAAGACTATAACAGGGCTAAAAAAAAATTAGATACATTCATGGAGGATAGGTCCATCAATGGCTATTAGCCAGGATGGGCAGGGATGGTGTCCCTAACCTCTGTTTGCCAGAAGCTGGGAATGGGCGACAAGGAATGGATCACTTGATGATTACCTGTTCTGTTCATTCCCTCTGGGGCACCTGGCATTGGCCACTGTTGGAAGACAGGATACTGGGCTAGATGGACCTTTGTTCTGACCCAGTATGGCCTTTCTTATGTTATGTTCACAGATTTGTAAAGCCATAGATTTTAAGGTAAAACATGCACATTATATCAATCATCTACTCTGACCTCCTGCATGACATATCATAGAATTTCTCCCATAATTTAGCTCAGTAACTTGTGGTTGAACTAGAGCATATATTTTTAGAAAGATACAGTCCTGATCTAAAGTTTAAGTGATGGAGAATTTACCATGTCCCTTTGCAAACTTCTTAAATGATTAATTACTCTGACTGTTAAAAATCTGCATCTTATTCCAGTTTGATTTTGACTTCTAGCAAGTGTTTTTCATTATGCCTTTGACTAACTTAAAGACATCTATAACACATTCTCTGTGTGCAGGTACTTAGACCATGATCAATGTTGTTAATGAACTTAACTCTGATTTTTTTCAACATTTATTTTTCTGGTAACACCCATGTTCTTGCCAGGACTTTAACACTCAAGCCTCTCTGATATGTAACTCTAGCCTTATCTAGTATGGTGTCTGGGGAATAAGAGAACTTTAAATGTTATAACATAGTAAACCAATAACTGATACTAACTGCAGATATCTTCTAGCACAAGGCAAAATAGACGAAGCCGGGGTTATGCTGGTTAACATGTATGCTTGTTGTGCAATGATGGAATCACTAATCAACTGTCTAGGAGGGTGGCTTTACATATCTGTCCCTAATCATTTACAAGAGGAAACTTTATTATTGTACCTCAAAGACAGAAATGCTGAAAATTCATCTGGTGAAAACAATTGTTCAAAATGTGTTTTTGACAAATATGGCTTTCTTGTGAAAACTAAAGTTTCTAAAGGAAACGTGTGTTTCGTGTCCAAAAAAAATGGTCACTTTTTTTGACAAAAGCAAAAACTCTTGAAAATGTAATTTTTTGTCTACTGTTTTCTCAGCAACACAAACATTTCCCTATCAGCTCTGACTGTAAAGCCACAATAACCACGCAAACAGATAAATACTGTCATGGGCCCTGTAAACAAATTGAATTAATTGATGTTTACAGAACTGAATATTCAGTTCAATATCGTACCAACACAAGTTTAATTTTGCATATCTTTTGGAATGAAGATGAAAGAAAATACAAAGTTATGATACTGGTATTTCTTATTATGCACATGCTGAATTGATAGCTTAACAAATGAGGTGTGGGAATTATTATAAACAAAATATCTGCTATATAATACGTCAGCTGTCAGGGAATAATATAAATAGTATATGGGATGCAGCTAATGTTACCTTTAAAAGGCAAATGAGTGTGTCATGTTTGCCCTCCCTCTTTGCACATGTCCCTCCCTCCCCCCCACCCCACCCCCCCCAAAAATAGGAAGGAGAAAATTCAAGAATCAAAACAAAAGATATTGGACCAATTTCTATGCTAGTGTAAACCTGTGGAGCTCCTTTTATTCCAGCAAAGAATTTGTCTCACTGGACCTGCCACTACAGCATATTAAACTGGGATATCACTATGCTGCTACCATGCTGATGGCCATCCGAGGGCAGTGTCATACTATACCGAGTGAGAAAAAATGGATATTTGATCATGCTTATCAGAAGCAAATACTTCAGCAAGTTTAACAAGCCAAACACCTTGCTGATAAGATTATTGAGGTAGTATGCACAGAAATTAAAAATCAGAAAACTCTCTCAAGCATTCCAAGAGTATTTAATTCTTTATAAATCTAAAATTAAAGGACATGATTATGGACAGACAATGAACAACCCAATGAACATTGACTAATTCCTGGAAGGATTTTAGCTCTACAGCCTGCTGTCGAGCAATTTGAGACACCAAAGACAATCGCTGCAGAAGAGAACCAAGCTGCACTAAAGCCCTTGCAGCCAAAGGCACTAGGAAACTTGAGGAAATAGTCGCAGAGTTTCAGTTTTGACATACTCTGTGCAATAGGTTATGACCACAGGCTCTCTGCTTGGGAATTATGTAGCTTGTCCACTACCTTTCTTGCCCCTAAGACAGAATGCCCTCATATGAAATGTTTGTCTCACATCACAGCTTAATGTGACACAGTAGTAACTGTGATGGGCTCCTGGGGGTACAATCTGGAACTGGGGTACTGCCGTGCCCCCTTAACTCTCCAGCCTGGGATGTCTCTCACAATGGTTTGCTAGTGACACGCAGCAAAACCCTCCAAGTGTTATCACTCAGTACAACAGCAGGTGGAGCCCCACACCCAGCTAAATTGCATGAATGTTTCCTGAGCTACTCACAAATCACACAGAGAAAGGCACCAGCCAGTTCTCCTCAGCCTTGCAGAAGCCTGACCAGTATAAGTTTACTACCCAGTCCGCCTCTCCCTCAATGTGGAGAGGACATACACAAGCCTTTGTAAACTTAGCTGAGATTTCCCAAGCACTTCAACCAAAACACACAGTTTTAAGTACAATATAAAATAAGTTTAACTACAGAAAGATTTTAATTGATAGGCATAAAAGGTCACAGATAGTTACCAAAGAAAATAAAAGGTAAGCACACAGTCTAAATCTTAAATTGAATTACGCTAGGCAATATTTGGATCAAGCAGTTTTCTCATCCCACTGGATGTTACAGTTCTTAATACACAGGCTTCCCTTTTTAAGCCTGGGACCAGTCTCCTTAGGTGAAGTCTTTGTCTTCCCA
Organism: Platysternon megacephalum; assembly: GCA_003942145.1. Classification (NCBI taxonomy): domain Eukaryota; kingdom Metazoa; phylum Chordata; order Testudines; family Platysternidae; genus Platysternon; species Platysternon megacephalum. The sequence goes on along the minus strand of QXTE01000109.1, from coordinate 1,614,546 downwards.
GCATTCTAGTTGCTTCCAGCATAGGTGGGAGAGGAGAAAGGCCAAGGTACAATGCCACTGTCCATTATTTTATACCCTCCGTTCATGTGCCTGGAAAATACTAGCCCAGACATGTCCTGGCAGGCTTTGCTGAGTCACAGGGTTGATCAATTCCCCATTGTGTGATGCTTGGGCAGCCCTCGTACGATATTGTAAATCCCTTGATTACAACTGCCTTGCTGATTGATGGTCACTGAACACCATCCTGGGAGTGGTCCTTTGTATGTCACTAGCAAACTGACAACATATTTCAGTAACAACCATAGAGCAAAATCTCATAACTGGATAAACACTAACGATATACATATTTTGACAGAACAATGGGTTTCAACAAACCATGACTTTTCATATGATATCTTACATGGCATACTTTGTATGAAATATATCATAATTATAAGACAAGAGTGGATATGGCAGTTCCAGGGTGTTGCTTTGAGGTACAGAGTACCACAGTTAACCATTGTAGCAAGAACAGTTCACACGCTGGGATTAGAACAAATTTATCTAGGGTGAAGGCTCTTTCTTGCAAGAGATGTGATGCATAAAGCTCCATCATGGCAAACTGTTTTCTTTAGATGCCACGACAAAGTTTTGTGGTAGGAGGGGACCAAGGTGAAATAGGTCCCGGTGAAGGGAGCTTGTCCCTCTGTCTTCCAACAAACAAATGCAGAAAGCACTCTGGAAGATTAGGTTACAAATGGTCAACATAAATCCCTTCTTGTGATAGGGATTTGCTAATTGGATATGTGGTAACTAGGAGAATCATTTGGTGATGCAGCTTGTGGGTGTAAAGGTGTTGGATCTCATGAACTAGCTAGAGAAACTGCTAGCAAGTGCTGGGGAGGAACCCCTGGTGGGTGTATGTATGGCTATCAGTGACACAGGGAGGAGTATTAGGAGAAGTCCTGGAAGCTAAATTTGCCTGCTAGGAAAAAGGTTAGGTCCAGGGCACCTATAGTAACTTCCAGGTCCCATGTGTAAGACCAGCAAGAAAGGTGGCCCTTGAGAGTCTGACTATGTAAATAAGAAAATGGTGTAAAGAGGACTGTGACACCTGGCCAGAAAGGGTTAAGTATCCTGCAGGATAAATGAAGCAAATTCAACCCTTAAAGACATTTTGGTAGATAATGTTTGTGTTTTTGTGTGTTTACATATATATTGTTAGAGGTTAACAATGTACTCAAGCAGTCCCTGTCTGTGCTGTATTCTATTAATTCAGATATCAAAAGGAAATATTAACATTTAAATGAACTGTAAACATAGTGATATCACTGTATTCATCTCTCTTTGAAATGTATAGCAAATCACCTATGAATGGTGGAAAACAGGCAATTGCCTTATGTTAATGTGTGTAGCTAACTACGGGTGATACTTAGGAAATAGATCTACTTTAAAGTAGATCTGGCTGGTAAGTTAGTAGTCTCCCAGAGTGTTGGACTCTGTAAATACCTGTAAATAATAGGTGGTGGGAACGGACAATAAAACAAACAATAAAAGGACACGGGTGCTGCACTTGAGTTGGTCTCTGACTGCGTTTGTGGAGGGGCCAGGAGCAGGCCTTGCTACAGCTTTTTAAACATTTTTAAAACCTTATTTGCTTTACATACAACAATAGTTTAGTTATATATTATAGACTCATAGAAAGAGACCTTCTAAAAATGTTAAAATGTATTACTGGCACACGAAACCTTAAATTAGAGTGAATAAATGAAGACTCGGCACACCACTTCTGAAAGGTTGCCAACCCCTGGCCTATTGTTTGCCTAAGGACGCCGACCTGTCAAGAGAAGTCCTGGAACTGTATAAAAACCCCTTGGGTCCTGATCCTTTTTATCTCAGATCTGCTTGATGCTTCATGCAGGGGAAGTTTAAGTCACAAGACTGAAATCTCCAGTCCTAATCTGGATCACCCTGAATATGAATGTTGGACTATAACCTATGGACTAATTCTGAAAGAACTCTCTGCAACTACAAAGCTCACATCTCTACTATGAAACTGATCTCAGAACTGTACGCATGTCTGTATGTATATTGATCTTTTAAGCAATACTCTCTCTCTTTTCATTTTTAATAAATTTTAGTTTAGTTAATAAGAATTGGCGAAAACCATGTATTTGGGTAAAATCTAGACTATTCATTAACCTAGGAGGTAATGTGTCCGATCCTTTGGGATTGGTAGAACTTTCTTATATGATGAATAAGGTTTTCACTAATCCTCATCATATTTGACTTGGGTGTCTGTGTGGAGGCCTAAGGCTGGGTTGCTTTAAGGGAACTGTGTTGTTGGCTTCTGAGCAACCAGTGAGGTATTCTAGAAGCTGTTTTGTGCTGGTTTGGTAAATCTAAGTATTGGAATATACACCAGCTTTGGGAATTGTCTACCCCATTCTTTGCAGTTCACCCTAATTGGAGTAACCTCAGCATGGCTCCTAGGGATCCCGGTCACAAGGCTGTGTTTTGAATTCACTAGAAAGTGGAGAACTTTCTGGTTAAAGGAGACCCTGTATAGAAGGACTGGCTCAAGCACCTTAACTGGAGTGTAACCAAACTGCTAGCACAGAAAACTGTCAAGATTGGGAGGAGACAATTTGTGTGTGGGTGGGAGGCGGGTAGTTCTACAGTAGCTAAAGAGAGGTAGTTCTCAACTTAATCCATGGCAACACAGAAGTTGGTTCAGGAAGTAACTGGAGCTGACCTACTAAGCAATAATGACAATCACAATCTTTAAAATCTCAATTTAAATGAGCTTTTCCATGCCCCTGTCATTGTCAACACCTTTCTCTGAACACCCTTTAATTCTGCATTAAGGCTTAGATCAAGACATATAAACCCCCAGGCTTCAGAGTATAATCCAACCATTCCATTATACTAAATGTAATTTAGGGATTGTGTATATAACAGCACAGTGCATACAATAGGGGTATGAAATGTAGATCAAGCTAACATGTTGCACTCTAAGTACCCCCATGTAGACCCTACTAGTGCAAATTAAAATGTACCTTGTTTGTGTTTATGTAGTCTTGGACCTTTTAGTTTGTGCCGGCAGGCTTCATATGGGGCAGTGAGAGTGCAATACATTAGCTTGCTCTACCATTCACACCCCTGTAGTCCACACTATGCTGCTGTGTAGACAATCCCGTAGATTCACTGGAAGGCTCCTTTACTTAGTCAGCAGTACAGAGGGGCTGTGGTGTAGATAAGAATCAGGCCCTCTGTTTTCTGTAATGCCCAGATTTGGCTTTAACCAAAATCACATGAACCAGGATTCAATCCTATATGATGTATAAACATGAAACAGGATTAAATCCTGTAGAGTCTCTACACCAAATGGAAATTAATTGATTTCCCCCCCGCCCCCCGCTTTTTGTGTGTGTGTATGTTCTGCAACTTTTTTCTAAAAACTTGAATCTCAAAAAAATCCTTAAAATAGTCGCTACAAACTCAAAAGGATTGCATTAGTAGCCAGAAACAGTTCAAAGTATCCCAGATCATTCTTAGAGAGCTTGAGAACTGTCTTACTTTTGAAAACATTTTTATCCCCTAGAGCTCTAAAAATCAGCCCTAAATGTCCCAAATCTGAAATGGTCTCAAACGCTTCCCAGAAAGGGCCAGAAAACATCCCAAACTTATACCAGGGAGCAGGGCCGGCTCTAGGCACCAGCTAAGGAAGCAGGTGCCTGGGGTGGCAAATCTCCGTCCGTTCTTGGGGTGGCACTCCGAAAAAATCCCCCCCTTCCCCCTTCTTCGGCGGCAGTTTGGCGGCAGCTTTTTCATTTTTCCTTCGTCGGCGGCACTGCTGCGGCCGCTTTTTTTCTTCTTCTTTGCTTCGCCACTTGGGGCGGCAAAAAAGGTAGAGCCGGCCCTGCCAGGGAGGCTTGTAACTGGCCCCAAGCAGTGACTTCTAGATACATCAAAAAGAAACAAAACAGTCCTAGCATGGCCCCCAAAATGCACAGTAATAGGGCCAGAATCTGTGAAGTTGGCACAGGTGACTTGCACTAGTGAGCCCTTTATAGCGCAGTAGAGTGTTCTCCAAGGGTAGCTTTAATTCCCACGGGGGTCCTAAAGCTGACCGGCTGTAGGGACACACTGATGCACGGTGTTCCTGCACACCATGGGCCTTTTCCAGGCATTGTCACCCACTTTGGGGGCCAGGCTGGCCTTCCATTGTTCTTTTGCCCTCCCCAGCAGAGAGGAGGCTGTGGCCGCTTTCTGGCCCCACAGCTTGTGCTGGTGGCTGTCTGTACCACCGGGACTCTCTGCCAGACCATAAGCCAGCCAAGTTCCTAGTGTTCACTTAGCCTGTGACTTATACAAATAGCCAGGAAGAGTTCTTGGGATTCTAAAGAAATCCTCACTCTTTCTCTTCTGAAGCAAACTCAGAAAATAGCCAGCCATACACTGAGGTGCCAAACCACTCTGCTGTGAGATGTGGCATTTCAGTATAACTAACTGATTAGCAATATATCAGAATAATGCCAGAGGCATGCAGCAAATAAAAAGCGAAGCTTTTTTTATTTTCTGAAAAGTGAATGTTGAAATCAGCCTGGCAACAAGCAACCTAGTATTAAACAGCACAACTGGGCTGATGCCATCACTGTGGGGAAAATGCCCAACTTAAAGATAGAAAGTGTCAGCCTGTGTACTGCCTCCATCCTTCCTGCGGAGACCTGAGAAGTTCAATATTTTTGCTTTTTAAATAAGTTTAATGCATCCCAGTGTGAAGTTAGGTTAATGATCTGTCTGTTTCTATTTGCAGAGAACAGAGCTAACTGGTAGTTGAGGCTATAGCTAAGGATCAGATGCACTTTCCATTAGTACCCACCTTTTTTAGTGATATAATCTACTCAAACTTTCCAGCCACTCCTAAGTCCAAGGTTGAATTATTTTGAAAGTTTGAATACAATTATTCAATCAATGTTTGAATCGAGTGCAGAAAAATGTCTCTTCTGAAATATCCAAACAGAAAGTTTTACTCACACAAGTCAAATGGCTGAAGTGAGAAACTTCAAGCTTGAGATGTTTTATAGGCTCCATTGAAAAACTAAAAAGAATCCAATGGTTCCGTATTGTTGCAAATTCTGCATATTTAAAGGAAACATTTTCATATACAAATAAAATGAGGATATTGTGATGTGGTAACAAAGTTTATATTAGCATTAATTTGCAAATGACCTGCATAGCTCACTACTGGTTATACAGCCATCCCAAATTCATGCTGATAAAACATTTACACCAAACCATATATTTGTGGTTTGAATGATCCAGTAGTTTGGGCACTAGCCTATGACTTGGGAAACCCAGGTTCAATTCCCTGAACTGCTGCAGATTTCCTGTGTGACTTTGGGCAATTTATACAGTCTTTCTTTGCCTCAGTTTCACATCTGGAAAAATGGGGATAATAGTGCTTGCCAGGAATGGTGTGAAGATAAATATGTATAAAGCCATGTACAGTATGGGCCATCTCTCTTAACATTTTCTTATTTGTATTATCCAACTGCCCAAATTGTGTAAATAGACCTACAGATATAAGGCAAGACAGTCCTTGCCCTGAACAGTATATGGATTAAGGTCTGAATCTGCAAGCATTTATGCATATAAGTTATATTATGCACATGTACAAATCCCGTTGAACTCACTGGGACATCACAGGAACAGCTGGCCTTGAGGAGGGATTTGAAGAAGTGCCATAAAGACCAGTTTAGGAAGGACACTCATTGCATAGAGTGGCAATGAGAAAAGCACAGAGAAGGCTGTGAGAGTGGACAAACAGGAATTGAGGCTTGCATTGTTTCAGGGGGAGAGGGTGGGCAGCAAGAGAGTATATACGGTGTTTGTGTTTTTATTACAAGATTTGTGATCTCTGGGGTGAAAATAACTTGGTTGAAGCCAGTGGGTGTTTTGTCTCTGACTCCAGCAGGACCAGGATTCCACCCTTGATGTTTCTTAAAGCCTTAGCTCCTTCAATCATATCATTATGTGAGAGTCTAATAGTTTATTTCATGGTTGTGAGAAAAAGCTTAAAAACATCAATGCCAACGGCTCATGAACAGAAGGGCAAACGACAAACCCAAAACGTATTGTTTTTAAGTCAGTCCCATGATTTTTGAACACTTGGAGTTGGCAGAGCTGCAATAATGGATAACTAGTGAGGAGTAGAGATGTGAAGGGTCTTGAAGGTCAGGAGAAAGTCTGAATATAGTGAAGATTTGGAAGTTTCTGAGAAGCTGAATGGGTGGTAAGAAGTTCTGGTGTGGAGCATTCTCTCTGTTTCTTGTATACAGTGGGATCCAACTAAAGTAATCTGGAAGGCTTTTGTAACAGAGACTGTGTGTCCAGGGCACGGCCAGTGTTAATCATAAGCAACAGAAGGGAGTGTTTGAGACTATGCCCTTTAGGACAGTGGTTCTCAATCAAAGGTCCAGGGCCCCCTGCGGGGCCACGAGCAGGTTTCACAGGGGCTGCCAAGCAGGGCCCGCATTAGATTCACTGGAGCCCAAAGTAGTAAGTTGAAGCCCCACCGCATGGGGCTGAAGCCCAGAGCCCTGAGTCCCGCTACCCAGGGCTACCCAAGCTTAAGCCTGAGTAGTGTAGCTTTGTGGGGGCCCCTGTGGCATGGGGACCTGGTAATTGCCCTGCTTGCTACCCCCTGATGCCAGTCCTGGTTTTTATATGCAGAAAACCAGTTATTGTGGCACAGGTGGGCCGTGGAGTTTTTACAGCATGGGGAGGGTGCTCAGAAAGAAAAAGGTTGAGAACCCCTGCTTTAGGAGACGTCTCAGAAACAAAAGCCCGCCTTCTTCCTTCCCCTGCAGAACAGGCACTGGGACCATAACGGGAAATGAACAAAATTTCATTTTTTTTCTTCTGCCCAAAAAAATCATAAGGTTCAGAAAGCAGATCCAACGTATAGGGCCAAATCCTCTGCTGTTGTAAAGTGGTGTAGCCACAATAAGGGCCAACTTTCCAAAAGAATTTGTGGGCCAGTTGTTCAAATGCTCAGAAGTCACAAGTTGACCAGATTTTCATAGTGTTTGTATCCACTATGTGTCCCTTAGTCAACAGAGCTGCACTAGTTCACACCTACAGATAATTTGGCCCACTATGTCTTCCATTCTACTTATACCTATGTGGCCAAAGAAAAGTCAATTATATGAACTACCTCTACATGAACTAGCTATTTTACCCATTTTGTTCGTGTGTACTAATGCTCAGTACTTTCCAGTACAAAACCATCAGTGGCAAAACTCCTTTTTAACACATAGTATAGAAATGTATTTATCTGAATAGAAAACACAATCATTTCTAACCACATAGTACCTTTGCTTTATAGAGTAGAGGGGGAGGGATAGCTCAGTGGTTTGAGCATTGGCCTGCTAAACCCAGGGTTGTGAGTTCAATCCTTGAGGGGGACACTTAGGGATCTGGGGCAAAATTGGTCCTGCTAGTGAAGGCAGGGGGCTGGGCTCAATGACCTTTTGGGGTCCCTTCCAGCTCTATGAGATAGGTATATCTCCATATATTATATTATAGGTCGACAACATGCGTAAAGTTTTACACATGTAAAGTGTAACTCTAAACCAGAAAACAGTGGCCCAGTCCTAGAATACTCATATAAGTAGTCCTTATTCACATCAGTAATCTTGTGCCCACTGGACTTCATGTGAGGAAGGACTGTGAGAATAAACTCTAGAATCGAATGAAGTGTCTATGCAATAAATCTACCTCACAAAAAATGGATATAGTGAAAATTCAACAACTGTTTAGATCAAGTGGCTCTGTGGTCAAATAACGGACTAACGTAGCTGATAGTTAAATTAGACCAGGGGTCGGCAACCTACGGCACGCGTGCCAAACATGGCACGCGAGCCGATTTTCGGTGGCACGCCACTGCCTGCCAGTCCCAGCCCCACTCGGCCCCCCCCGCCCACCGCTCTCCCCTGCGGGGGCAGGAGGCAGAAGCTTGGTTCTGCGGCAGCCAAGCTTCCCCCTCCCCCGCTTCTTCCCCCAGCGTGGTGCTTTCTGATGGCCGGGGGAAGGGGGCGGAGCCGATCCGCAGCGTGCTCCCTGCTCTGTAGAGGAGACAGAGAAGAGGTAGGGTCGGGCCCTTGGGGAAGCGGGTGGAACAGGGCATATCCCTTCCAGCCCCCTGCCATGCGCCGCTCAGGGCAAGGGGCTGGGAGCACCCCCACAAGCCGGGCACCCCAGCCCTCACCCCTGAACCCCCCCCCCCCAGCCTTCTGCCCTGCACCGCCACACACACCCAGTCCTCTGTCCTGAACCCCCCCACACCCACCCAGCCTTCTGCCCTGCCCCTCCACACACCCCCAGCCCTTTGCTCTCACCCCTGAACCCCTCACCCACACCCAGCCTTCTACCCTGCCCCTCCACACCCACCCACCCCTCTGCCCTCACCCCTGAACCCCCCCCACCCAGCCTTCTGCCCTGCACCGCCACACACACCCAGTCCTCTGTCCTGAACCCCCCCACACACACCCAGCCTTCTGCCCTGCACCTCCACACACCCCCAGCCCTCTGCCCTCACCCCTGAACCCCCCCCCCCCAGCCTTCTGCCCTGCCCCTCCACCCCCCCCCCCCCCCCCCCCCACCCCCCCCCCCCACCCAGCCGTCGACCCCGCCCCCCCACCCACACCCAGCCCTCCGCCCCCCCCCCTGCCCCCCCCCCCCCCCCCCAGCCTTCTGCCCTGTACCCCCACACACCCCCAGCCCTCTGCCTGTACCCCTGAACTCCCCCCCACCCCCCGCCCTCTTCCCCGACCTCCCCCCACATCCCGCCCTCTTCCCTGCCCCCCCCCAGCCCCCACCCCCCCCCCCCCACCCCCCCCCCGCTGCCCTCCCCCCTGAACCCCCCCCACCCAGCCTTCTGCCCTGCCCCTCCACACCCCCCCAGCCCTTTGCTCTCACCCCTGAACCCCCCACCCACACCCAGCCTTCTACCCTGCACCTCCACACCCCCCCAGCCCTCTGCCCTCACCCCTGACCCCCCCCCCACACCCAGCCTTCTGCCCTGCACCGCCACACACACCCAGTCCTCTGTCCTGAACCCCCCCACACCCACCCAGCCTTCTGCCCTGCCCCTCCACACACCCCCAGCCCCTTGCTCTCCCCCCTGAACCCCTCCCCCACACCCAGCCTTCTACCCTGCACATCCACACACACCCAGCCCTCTGCCCTGAACCCCCCCACACACCCAGCCCTCTGCCCTCACCCCTGCACCTCCACACACCCCCACCCCTCTGCCCCCACCCCTGCACCTCCACACACCCCCCCCCCCCTCCCCCCCCCCCACCCAGCCTTCTGCCCTGCCCCTCCACACCCCCCCAGCCCTTTGCTCTCACCCCTGAACCCCTCACCCACGCCCAGCCTTCTACCCTGCACCTCCACACCCCCCCCGCCCTCTGCCCTCACCCCTGAACCCCCCCCACCCAGGCGTCTGCCCTGCACCGCCACACACACCCAGTCCTCCGTCCTGAACCCCCCCACACACACCCAGCCTTCTGCCCTGCACCCCCACAGCCCTCATCCCTCCCACCCCACCCCCCCGGTCTGGGGGCCCAGCTGCCCGCTCCCTGCCCGCTGGCGTCCCGGCCGCAGGCCGCGCTCAACCCGCTGCAGGCCTAGGTGAACAGAACCCCAGGCTGGCAGCTTAAGATCAGCATTTTAATTTAATTTTAAATGAAGCTTCTTAAACATTTTGAAAACCTGGTTTACTTTACATACAACAATAGTTTAGTTATAGAATATAGACTTATAGAGAGAGACCTTCTAAAAAACGTTAAAATGTATTACCGGCACGCGAAACCTTAAATTAAACTGAATAAATGAAGACTCGGCACAGCACTTCTGAAAGGTTGCTGACCCCTGAATTAGACCTTTAACATTATTTCAACACTTTTTTTTAAATTTAGAGTCATTGGCAACAAACCTAATATTTCAACTATTTGGATAAAGCCTTTCCTCACCTCTAAGGCAGTGCCTTTTATTTGCCAGGACTCTAACTCTAATTTAAATAAGGTATTCAGAAAATGTGTGATAGCAGGACTGATCAGTCAAAACATACTGAACATTCTTTGCTAACGGATTGGGAAATAATTCATCTTTTAAAATAGCTCTTTTGTAATATCCCTAGGTTCCCCCCTTCCTCGCACTTGTTTCAAATGGGGCTGAAGAATTAAATCTATTTTTGTTCTATAAAGATTTAAGTAACATGTTTGCCTACCCTTCTATTCCATTTAATATATTTGAGTAGAAAATTTGTTCCACCATAAAAAGTATATGAGCAACCATCATTTTCAAAGGATGCTGTACAGTAATATAAGTCCAATGCTTACTTTTTAAAAATAGATTTACAAGGTCTGGCAAAATATTTTTATGAACTAAGAAAACCCCAGACAAACAAACTGTGTTTAAAACATGGCCGTATGTGCTAATGTATGACAATGAAACGGCAAACACTGGTGTAGTTTCATTGCTGCAGCTGAGTGACTCTACAAAATGTAAACAAACTCCATTAAAAAAGTGCCATGTCTCAGCTTCCTTCCTCTCACACAGCAAGGTGAGAGCCATGTGCAGCTGCCACCCAGGCAGGAGTGTGTGATCAGGCCTCCTGAAAGCTATCACTACCATTGGAAGGGAAAAGGTTTGGTTCTGGGCCAAGGTCCGGAGCCATCTCAGGGGAAGGATCTTTCTGGTTTTTGAGGGACTCTTGCATGTTTTCTGCCTCTGCTGTGCCTTATGTCTGTTCCTCTCTCACACCCTTTCAAGTTCTCCCATCAGCAGCAGGAATGTGGGGTCCCTTCACCCACATAGTCTGAGCAGACAGCGTGGTGGAAAGGAGTGGGTATACCTCTTTCCCATAAGCAGAGATCCAGATATCAGAGAAGGCTCAATCTCTCTATCCCAGTCCTTCTTTCGTGAATACTGCCCCTCCCACAATTGAAGCAGCCTCTGCCTTCATTCAGGAAGTATGGACAGGGTCTGCAAATTGCTGAGCTATCATCTGAAATATAAGTGACTCTAGTCACAAAATTCAGATCTGGATCTGTATTTTCTACCTCCAATATCTTAAGGGTGGCTGGATATGGAGTTTTGGTGTTAGCCTATTATAAAGGTAGCGGCCACTTGCAAAATTCAGATTTGGTTTCAGGTTCTTATCTTGTGTTTTGGTTCTGATCTGGAAAGCAGTTTAGGATTTACTGTATTTTTTCTTTATAAATGTAAAATGTTTTGCCTGGAAGCAATTTGAGGCAGGAACCATCTCTTTGTTGTGTGTACAATGCTTAGCACCAATTCTGACTGACTAGGTCCTACTATAATAAATTTGATGGGTATCACAATTTTTGATCCCTGCATTTTAAAGTATCTGGACAATTTCACCACTTGAGGGCACCAAAGAATACAGTAATATGCAACAGTGAAGGCCTTATAGAATTCATGAGAACTGGAGACTAGAGTAGTCTTAAATCAGATGTAGGCTTTAAATAAACTCAACAGTAATCTATGCTGTACATGTGACCTCTAATTACCTACTCACCAAATTTTAGATCTACAAAGCTCAGAGTCTGTAATATCCAAAATCCATGATTTATCTATTAGCAAGGTTTCTATTCTTAATCAAATATGAAAAAAATTCACTTAATATTTTGTCATATAGTTTAAGTTTAAATAAGATGAATTGCTTTGTAGTGTTTTGTTTGCCTTGCTGAAAAAGAAAGTTATCTCTGCCTCAGCTATTCCAAATGTACTCTAATAAAAACAAGACTTTTCAATATTCCCTGTGCATGTGGTACAATTCCAACCAGGTCTATGAATAATTTGCCAGCTAACGACCTCTTTTCTGTTTATGAAATTATACTCTTAAGAATAGTAAAGCGGGACATAAGTAGTAGCCATATGTTTCTTCTCCAATTCCAGCTAGACAAATGACCTGAAATTGCTGTTGCAAGAACTTCTAAAACATATGGCTAAGTACAGGGAATTTGTTAACTTTTTGTATTGGATCCAAAAGTTTCAAATTATCAACAAAAGATGGCATACCAACCCAATTACTCCTGATATATTCCAGTCAAGACTGATTCCAAGTAACCATAGTTGTGTGGGTGTATGTGGTTTGAAATAACAGGAATCACTGAAAATTTAGTGTAAATAAAAAATGTAGACCATTTACATATCACATCCAGACAAATGTGTCCCAGTGTGCTGAATGTGCTTTCAACAGGAAGTAAGAATTTTTAGGCAATCTACCAACTTTGATTTCAAGCCATCATAAACTATTGGAGGTACGTTTACTTTCCAGCATTACAGAAAACTTCTGCAACAGCTTATTTGTTTCATTTGTCAGAGTAGAACAAATAATACCCATTTCTTATATAAGATGATAAAAATGTATCAAATCATTTTCAATTACATTTTTGAAAATGATTAATTACAGATGTCTTTTTATGCAACATCCTTGTAGTGCTGGATAAATCTGAGGCTATAATTAACAGTTTGAACACTGGTACACTATGCATGTTAATGCATCCAGTATTTAAGAACATTTGACCTAATCCTGTGCTCTTACTGGCAGAAAGAGTTGGACCCCAAACCCTGCAGAGACGTGAATGTGTTTCTACAGCGTGTTTCAGCCAAAGGATCTCTAAGTATTTTTCTTAACAGTGAGTGACGGAAAAATAATGATATAGTGGTAGCAACAATATTCCAGAATTCATGGAACTGATAGGGGGGGGAAATGCATGAGAAATACATTGTTAAAAATCTTCATTTCTATTTCATATTCAGACTAACAAAGTTAGTCCTCTTAAGACTCTGTATAAACAGAGCCAAAGATCACACTCCCCTACATTATGTCAGCGTGTCAGACTGGGTCAATGTGTAGTATATTTTGTAATAAGGATTTTTCTTTTCTTAAAAACTGTTAGTTATTTTAATAGAACATAGTCTCCCCCAAATGGAACATAAATATTTATATCTCTTGATATTGCACTTATTCTCAAAGTCAGTGTGTTGAAAAAGCCACTGATTAATACTCTTGTATTTAGATTCCATCTGCTGCAAATGTTGTAAATTCCTGGGTTTGTGAGAGATTAAACCACACCAAATCACTGCTCTACAGCCAAAATGCTTCTGAAATAAATGTAGTCAAACTTTACTAATTCTGGGTCACTGAGAACGAAAATGATGCTTAAAATTGCTGATTGGCTCTAGTTTTCAAGATATGCTATTGGGTCAGAATATACGACCCTTGACTTGGGAATGGTGGAGGATAAGGGAGTTATAAAGGGAAGGGATCTCAATTTAAACCAGAAATGACTAAAATACATCTTTGACTGGATCTATGAATAAATCTATGACTGGGTTTGGACAGTACTTGCTTTTTAGGCAAAACAATGAATGATGCAATCTGAAGCTGGTATTGCGTCATACAGGATATGAATTGCATCATGTTATTCCTAGAAGTCATGGATAATGCAATCATAACGAAGCTTACATCACTCTGCTGAACAAATTGCCCTATATCAGCTCTAGAAAACATACAGTGTCGTGCTCTCTTATTTGTCAGTGTTTGATTTTGCAAAGGGACACATTTCTGTTTAGCCAAAGTGAGCAGAGATGCCTCGTACTTGTGTGAACAGTGCAGATAACTTCTGCTATGTTTGTGGTGAAGTGACTTTTGCATCACAAAAGCGCAGTATAACCACTATGGTTAAGAAAGCCTATCACCTTTATTTTGGCTGCAAAATTGGAGATCAGGACAAGAGGTGGGCCCCACACATATGCTGCAACACTTGTGCAACAAATCTTCGCCAGTGGTTGAACAGGAAAAGGAAATCTATGCCTTTTGCAGTGCCAATGATTTGGAGAGAGCCAACAGATCATACCAGCAATTGTTACTTCTGCATGGTGCCTCCAGTTGGGAAAGGTGTGTCAAAGAAGAAAAAGTGGACTGTGCATTATCCAAACATTCCATCAGCTATACGCCCAGTACCCCACGGAGAAGGACTGCCGGTTCCTGATGCACCAGAATCATTCTCACTTGAGTCAGACGAGGAAGAGGAAGAGGATGAAACTTCTGGTCCTGAACCATCAATGTCACAGGACCCACATTTTCTCCCATCCTCCTCCTCTGAACCACACCTCATAACACAAGGTGAACTGAATGACCTTGTCAGGGATTTGGAACTACCCAAGAGTAAGGCAGAGCTGTTGGGCTCCAGACTACAGCAGTGGAATCTCCTGGCAGGTGATGTTAGGGTTTCCATGTTCCGTGACCGTCAAAAGGATCTTGTCCCATTCTTCTTCATGGAAGGTGATCTTGTAGCCTGCAACAACATCGATGGTGTGATGGCAGCCCTCAACATCGTTCACGATCCAGATGAGTGGAGACTGTTCATTGATTCATCGAAGACGAGTCTTAAAGCTGTTTTACTGCATAATGGCAATGTTTTGCCATCAATTCCAGTTGGTCATGCAGTCCATATGAAGGAAACCTATGACAACATGAAACAACTTTTGAGGTGCATAAACTATGACCAACATCAGTGGCAGCTTTGTGGCGATTTGAAGGTTGTTGCTCTCTTGCTTGGTCTGCAGGCTGGATACACAAAGTACTGCTGTTTTCTCTGCGAATGGGATAGTCGTGCAAGAGATTCCCACTACATCAAGAAAGATTGGCCACTCCGACAGTCATTGGAGCCTGGGAGGAAAAGTGTTCAGCATCCACCACTTGTTGAATCAAGGAAGATTTTGTTACCACCCTTACACATCAAGCTGGGTCTGATGAAGAACTTTGTCAAGGCCATTGACAAAACACAAGCAGCTTTCAAGTACCTCCGTGGAAAATTTCCAAGGTTAAGTGAAGCTAAGATAAAGGAAGGTGTCTTTGTTGGTCCTCAGATTCGTGAACTTCTTCGAGATGATGCATTTGACCATGCACTGCGTGGCAAGGAAAAGACGGCATGGAAAGCCTTCCAGTTAGTGGCAATAAATTTTCTCGGAAACAACAAGGCACACAACTACAGGTTGTTGGTGGAAAACCTCCTCAAGGCATACAAAAGCCTTGGTTGCAACATGTCACTAAAGATACATTTTTTGCACTCTCATCTAGATTTTTTTCCACCGAACTGCGGAGCAGTGAGCGACGAGCACGGCGAGCGATTTCACCAGGACATTGCAACAATGGAGAAACGCTATCAGGGCAAATGGAGCCCATCAATGCTTGCAGACTATTGCTGGACAGTGACAAGAGATGCTCCATTTAATGAATACAAGAGACAAGCCAAGAAGCGCCGAGTAGACACTGAATAGGACTAAACTATGTACATAATAGTTTTTTGCCTTTTGTTTCATAATAAATTTTATTTATATAACCCTTTTGCTGATTTTTAAAGTGTTACATAAACAGGACAGGTGAAATATTATCATGTAAAGCAACCATAAACACATGAAAAGACCTAGGTTTACAATTTATGATTAAAACTCTACTATCTACACAATATACATAGACATAAAATGTAAAAACTTAAATATCTTAGAAACAGTAGCCAATCAGTTGTTTTAATTGTCATATTTGAATTCAGCACATCAAAATACATAATAAATATCACATTTTATCTCTGAAGCAGACGACTTCTCAAAAATTGTAGACCAGTGTTAACACATGCACAAGCCAACTACTGAGCTGCATGCCCTTTGAAAAGGCACAGTCCTGTAGTCATTTCTCAAGCATAATTCCCTTTAGGTCAAAATATTCAGTCTTTAGTGGAGCAAAACTCCATTACTATATTAGAGATCTCAGAATTTTATCCAGTGTGAGTTTTCCCTGAGTACTGACTGCAGGAATAGACCCTTAAGAAGATTGTGCTCAGTGAGGTAGGCCCAAACCAACTACTATGAGGTGGGAGACAACAATCCCCCAAAATCCCTGGAGCTCTTGTTCCTTGGTATTCCCTACTAGTGAACTCATATACCAAGGACCTGTTCTAGCTCTCACTGAAATCAATGGAAGCCTTAACTGAATGGGAAAGATTGACTGAATCCTTAACAAAGAGCAGGTGTTAAGCATAACAGACCAAAACAGAGTTTAGCAGTTCAACTAAAATCCCTTCTCCCAATTGCTTAACTTTCAGTTTCATGACTCTTGTGAGCTCACAATTTCCCTAGGTCTCCATTTACAACCATGTCTTTAAGGGCAGACAAGACCTGAATTTCTACTGTAAAAAACCCCCAAGCTTTTAATAAACAAAATCCTCTCAGGCCTTCTCTATATATCATAAAGAAGAAAAAAAGGGGGACACCAACCCCATTCTTTGTAGCTTTGCAGATTACCTTTAAACACAACGTGACGATTTATCAAGGTAAAGGTTGTTCTGATGTCTGTATCTGTAGTTATTGAATCTGGCTGAATGGGGAAATGGGAAATAGTCAT
Source organism: Platysternon megacephalum (assembly GCA_003942145.1). Classification (NCBI taxonomy): domain Eukaryota; kingdom Metazoa; phylum Chordata; order Testudines; family Platysternidae; genus Platysternon; species Platysternon megacephalum. The sequence continues at coordinate 1,598,060 of QXTE01000109.1, read as the reverse complement.
AATGATGCATTTCTCCTAAACATGAGATTAAAAACTAAACTAAAGTGTTTTTCCTTATCAGAACAAACAGTGATGTATTTCAACATACATAGGAATTTCCAATATTAACCTACCTGTAAACCAAGGGAAACATTTTCTCATAGCTCAGGAATCACTGCCATGGCAGCTCATTTATAAGACAAAGGAATGCTGCTTGTTGAAACTTAACCCTTAATAATAACCATGGAGGGGTCAGATGGAGAAGGTTGTTCAACAGCGCTATTGTTTTGTCAGTTCCCCAGTTCATACTTATATGGTTTGTTTTCATTAGAATATTAATGGCAACTAATAGAGTGATACTGTTTCCAAACCATTCAATAAACAATAACGCCTTAGCTTTTCCTTGCCATCCTTACCTTACCCCTTCTTTCTACTAAGTTGCAATAAAATTTTGAAAAGGTGTCTGTTTCTATTTCTATACCCAGAAAAAATTGATCTAATGCACCTTTACTATGAATTAAAATAACCAGTTAATCCAAATAAAGCCAGCAGCAACTGTTCCCAACAAACAGTGATCCATTACATTAATTTAGATGGAATATTAGGGCCAAAAGAGTCAACAGTGTGAATATAATCCAGTCACTGTCCAATATTAAACAGTTTCAAACGAAGATTCAAGGTTTGGTAGATAGAAACCTCAGTCTGCTTAAGTATACCCGGCAAACACACCATTAAACATCCTTTATTAAAACCCTTTATTAAAAATACACAAAAGAAGAAAAGATTGTTAAAATCTCTGAAATATGAAGTGTCTTTCATTTTAGCAACATGCCTTGTTCCCTTTCCATTTAGCTGGAGGGAGTTTTTAAAAGGAAAAAAAACCAGGTGTGACAATCTCTTAGATGGTATTAAAGAGGGCAATAAGTGTCCTTTTGGGGGAAAAGAGAAGTTAGCTAAGATGGGCTGGAGCTGTCATTGTTGCTGTTGTTGTTGTTATAATCCCATCTTGGTTCCTAGAAGACAAATACATGCAAAAAGGGAAGAGAAAGGAACAGCAAAGATAGAAAATGCAAGCTTCTGGATCTGGTCATAGAATCAGACTTTAATACCAAAACAGACCACCAGAAGGGATCATCTAGACTGACCTTCTGTGTATCACAGGCCACCAACTTCATCCACACACTAAACCCAACAACTGTAGTATTACAGCCTACAGGAGATTAGACTATTATGTGCCACAGGCAGAGTATAGGAGGTACCAAGGTGTACCAATACCTGAGGACCCTGCAATGGCAGGGAAATGTTTAAGTGAGATAAATCCAGATAATCTGGCAAGTAACTCACACCCACATGCTGCAGAGGAAGGCAGAAAAAACCCCAGACACTGCCACTCTGACCTGCTGGAAAATTCTTTCTGAACCTCTCATATGATGATCAGTTAACCCCTGCTCATGTCAGTAAGAACCAACCAGCCAAGCACCTGAGAAAATGCTCAGAGCCCTGGCCTTCCCTGCCCAATGTCCCATCTCCAGCCATGGCAATCCATGATGCTTCAGAGGAAGGAGATCAAATAAAACCTCCCAGAATACACTGAGGGGTGTGGAATATCCCTTCCAGGCCCCCTGCAGGTGCCCCGCTGAAAGTCTGAAGCATGATCCTTTAGATGAGAGGTCATCTAAAGGTCTAAAGGTATTAAAGAGGTCATCTAGTCCAGTCCCCTGCACTTAAGGCAGGACTAATTATGATCTAGACCATCCCTGACAGGTGTTTATCTAACCTGCTCTTAAAAATCTCCAATGGTGGAGATTCCCCAACCTATCTAGGCAATTTATTCCAGTGCTTAACTACTCTGACAGTTAGGAAGTTTTTCCTGATGTTCAACCTAAGCTGCCCATGCTGCAATTTAAGCCCATTGCTTCTTGTTAACCTCTGAGGATAAGACAAGAATAATATTTCTCCCTTCTCCTTGTAACAACCTTTTATGTAGTTTAAAACTGTTATGATGTCCCCTCTTAGTCTTCTCTTCTTCAGACTAAACAAATCCAATTTTTTCAATCTTCCTTCATAGGTCATGTTTTCCAAACCTTTAATCATTTTTGTTGCGCTTCTCTGGACTTTCTCCAATTTGTCCACAACTTTCCTGAAATGTGGCACCCAGAACTGGACATAATACTCCAGTTTGGGCCTAATCAGCGTGAAGTAGAGCAGAAGAATTACTTCTTGTGTCTTTATAACATTCCTGCTAATACTATTTGCTATTTGTTTTTTTTGCAACAGTGTTACAGTATTGGCTCATATTTACCTTATGATCCACTATGACCCGCAGATCCCTTTCTGCAGAACTCCTTCCTAGGCAGTCATTTCCCATTTTGTATGTGTGCAATTGTTTGCTCCTTCCTAAGTGGAGTACTTTGCATTTGTCCTTATTGAATTTCATCCTATTTACTTCAGACCATTTCTCCAGTTTGTCCAGATCATTTTGAATTTTAATCCTATCCTCCAAAGTATTTGCAACCCCTCCCAGCTGGGTATCATTCACAAACTTTATAAGTGTACGTTCTATGCCATTATCTAAATCATTGATGAAGATATTGAATAGAACCAAACACAGGACTCCTTCCTGTAGGACCCCACTTGATATGGCCTTCTAGCTTGACTGTGAGCCACCTTGTTCCCACTCTCTGGGACTGGTTTTCCAACCAATTATGCACTCAACTTATAGTAGCTCCATCTAGGTTGCATTTCTCTAGTTTGTTTATGAGAAGGTCATGCAGGACAGTATCAAAAATCTTACTAAAGTAAAGATATACCACATCTACCACCTCCCCCATTAACAAGGCTTGTTACACAATTAAAAAAAGCTATTAGGTTGATTTGACACAAGTTCTTGATATGCTATTAGACAAGATGATCAGGGGCACGAACCCATGCTCTGGGTGTCCCTAAACCTCTGACTGGTAGAAGCTGGGAGTGGACGACAGTGGACGGCTCACTCAATAAATTGCCCTGTTCTGTTCACTCCCTCTGAAGCATCTAGCACCAGCCACTGTCAGAAGACAGGATACTGGACTAGATTGACCATTGGTGTGATCCAGTATGGCTGTTCTTATGTTCTTGAATTTATATTTATATCTGTATTTTTTCTGATGCCTAATATTGTTGCTCAGCTCACTCGTTCCCCTTGATGCTCACTGTGAATTAAGGTATATGACCCCATTCCCACAAAGCATTTATGCATGTGCATAAATTAGAGCACGTTAGTAATTCCATTGATTTCAACAGGATTACTCACATGCTTAAAATTAGCATGTGCTTAACTGCCTTTCTGAGTCTTTGCAGGCCACCTGTCCACTACTGCCACACTGAATGGGAAATATCCCCCTGAACACTTTATCCACCTTCCAACATCCCTGCAATGAATTACGAAAGCTCATATGCATGCACAGTCTTAGTAGTTCCTTGTGTTCCAAAGTGATTGTATCTGTGACATTGCGAGCATAAACCTGGTCAATTAAACAACTTATGCTGATGTTATGATGTATACATCCTTGGAGCCAGTTTAATATTCTGGTATCTGTAATCTGCCTGTCTATTTGGAGCCTGAATACCATGGTGATCCTATTTGGAGTGACTATTACACCCACCGAGGAAGTGGAGCATGTATAGCTTGGGCCAGATCCCCAGCTGGAGGAAATGGATGTACAACCATCTCTACCAGCTGAGAGTGGCCCCATGTTCAGGTTCAGAATCAGTACAGTAGCCGTTGATGCACTGCTAGATTAGTGGTTCATTTTGCATCGTCATATCGGTGCATTTCCCCTTATTTAAGCACAGACCTCCTCAGGCTTAGCATTACCCCATGCCTTTCTAGCCTATTGTATCTCTAGCACTGCTTATTTCCTGTGATATGTGTAGGAAATGTGTAAATTAGACACTAAATCCAATCTAAAACAGTTTTTTTTGTATACCAACCTTTATATTGTACTTTTGTTGTGCCTTAGAAGAATAAAGCTTCCTAGATCAACCTTCTTAAATCACTCTCATCTTGTTGATCTTTGCCTTAAATATGTTTAACACAATTGTGTGTGAGAGAGAGAGGGAGATGGTTACAAGAGGACCCTAAATGAAAGGCACTGGGAAGATTCATCCTTCATCTAATCTGAATGGAATCAATGGTGCACCCCCAGAATGAATTTGGCCCACTGAGTTCAAATGTTACATTTCTATAGTAAATTGAAAGATATTTGTATTTGAAATACAAAGGTAAAATCAGATAAAATGTCCTTAGTCTGTTTATTATAAAATGCATAACTAATTTTCTTTTACCAGAATAAGTAAAACTCCCACTTACTATTTAAGTTAATAATTAAAAGACCTTTCCCAAAGGTTAACTGAGTCCAGTTAGTTATTCATCTTAATTTAAAAATCGATGTACTAGGGATAAAAAGATATGGGAATTTGTTTAACTATTTCCTCTTTCATCCATATATAGCATGACATTTTATCTACAGACACTAGCATAATGAATCAAGACAAGAAACGTAAAATATTACCAAACTTTCATGGTTGCATAAAAAAAAAAAAGTATAACTGGGCTTCATACCATTAGCCATCTAGCCCTCTCAGTGCACCCTCACTTTTTTATCATGTAGTTTTCTATGGAAGTCATATCTATACAACTCATAAAAATCAGACAAATAATACAGTTTTCCAAAACCCTGTGGCACTGCTCCAGAGGAAGACAGCAGCCTTAGACATGTCTAGATGCCAAGGCACAAGCAGGGTTGCTTTCACTGTCTTCTACCTCCTGTAAGGGCAGAGATGAGTTGTCAATGAGTGTGTCAGCCAATAACTGCTCCCACACAACTCTCAGGAACCCAGATTAGAGCAGTGTCAGCACAATCATTCGCAATCTTGATCAAAGATAAAATCTTGGGAAGAGAGAGGTTTTGGGGGAAGTGACACAGGGAAGTAAGGTGCCTGTTTCCCATTGACTCTGAATGGGAGTTGAGTGCCTAACTTTCGCCGTCTCCGACTCAAGGAATATTTTCAACACACCACTGAACAGCGCACTGACCTACAGGAACCCTCCTACCTACCTCCTCCTGACGGTCGAAATGACAGACTGGACTTCTACATAGAGTGCTTCCGCAGACGTGCACAGGCTGAAATTGTGAACAAACAGCATCACTTGCCCCATAACCTCAGCTGTACAGAACGCAACACCTCCACAGCCTCAGAAACAACTCTGATCTTATAATCAAAAGGGCTGAAAAAGGAGGTGCTGTAGTCATCATGAATAGGTTGGATTATGAACAGGAGGCCACCAGACAACTCTCCAACACCACATTCTACAGGCCACTATCCTCCAATCCCACTGAGGAGTACCAAAAGAAACTACACCATCTACTCAAGAAACTACAGCACGGGAACAAATCTACATGGACACACCCCTAGAGCCCCGACCAGGGGTATTCTATCTGCTACCCAAGATTCATAAACCTGGAAATCCTGGATGCCCCATCATGTCAGGCATTGGCACTCTTACAGCAGGATTATCTGGCTATTTGGACTCTCTCCTCAGACCCTACGCTACCAGCACTCCTAGCTATCTTCGAGACACCACTGACTTCCTGGGGAAACTACAATGCACTGGTGATCTTCCTGAAAACACCATCCTGGTCACCATGGATGTAGAAGCTCTTTACACCAATATTCCACACAAGGATGGACTACAAGCTGTCAGGAACAGTATCCCTGATGTAGCCACGGCACACCTGGTGGCTGAGCTTTGTGACTTTGTCCTCACCCACAACCATTTCAGATTTGGGGACAACCTATACCTTCAAGTCAGCGGCACTGCTATGAGTACCTGCATGGCCCCACAGTATGCCAACATTTTTATGGCTGACTTAGAACAACGCTTCCTCAGATCTCGTCCCCTGGCACCCCTCCTCTGCTTATGCTACATTGATGACATCTTTATCATATGGACCCACAGGAAGGAGGCCCTTGAAGAATTCCACCTGGATTTCAACAATTTCCACCCCCTCATCAACCTCCGCCTGGACCAATCCACACAAGTGATTCACTTCCTGGACACTACAGTGCAAATAAGTGATGGTCACATAAACACCACCCTATACTGGAAACCTAATGACCGCTATACTTACCTACATGCCTCCAGCTTCCATCCAGGAAACATCACATGATCCATTGTCTACAGCCAAGCCTTAAGATACAACCACATTTGCTCTAATCCCTCAGACAGAGACAAACACCTACAGGATCTCTATCAAGCATTCTTGAAACTACAGTACCCACCTGGGGAAGTGAGAAAACAGATTGACAGAGTAACATGGGTACCCAGAAATCACCTACTACAGGACAGGCCCAACAAGGAAAATAACAGAACACCACTGGCCATCATGTATAGCCCCCAGCTAAAACCTCTCCGGCGCATCATCAATGATCTACAACCTATCCTGGAAAACGATCTCCCACTCTCACAAGCCTTGGGAGGCAGGCCAATCCTTGCTTACAGACAGCCCCCCAATCTGAAGCGAATACTCATCAGCAACTTCACACCACACCATAGAAACACTAACCCAGGAACCAATACCTGTAACAAACCCCGTTGCCTTTTCTGTCCCCATATCTACTCTAGTGACACCATCATAGGACCCGACCATACCAGCCAGACCATCAGAGGCTCATTCACTTGCACATCTACTAATGTGATACATGCCATCATGTACCAGCAATGCCCCTCTGCCATTGGCCAAACCAGACAGTCTCTACGTAAAAGAATAAATGGACACAAATCAGACATCAGGAATGGCAACATACAAAAGCCAGTAGGAGAACACTTCAATCTCCCTGGACACTCAATAACAGATTGAAAAGTAGCCATACTTCAACAAAAAAACTTCAAAAACAGACCTCAAAGAGAAACTGCTGAGCTACAATTCATTTGCAAACTTAACAACATCAATTTGGGCTTGAATAGGGACTGGGAGTGGCTGGCTCATTACAAAAGCAATTTCCCCTCTCTTGGTATTGACACCTCCTCATCAATTATTGGGAGTGGACTACATCCACCCTGACTAAATTGGCCTTCAACATTGGTTCTCCAATTGTAAGGTAACTCCCTTCTCTTCATGTGTCAATATATATTTATACCTGTATCTGTAATTTTCACTCCATGCATCTGAAGAAGTGGGTATTTTACCCATGAAAGCTTATGCCCAAATAAATCTATTAGTCTTTAAGGTGCCACCGGTCTTCTCGTTGTTTTAACTCCCCTTTGCTCTTTTGAAAATCTTCCTTGAACATATATACCTAGACAAAAACTACAGAAAGTATCACTAAACATCCACTAAATTTAAAATCATGACATATTACAAGAATACCTAACTTGTCTCCAGTTTAGCATTATGGAAAAACATCTCTGGTCTTTTTCCTTGCCTGAAAAATGCGCAGCAAAAAAATAGGATACTCCAGAACAGTGGTCCCCAACGTGGTGCCCGCGGGTGCCATGGTGCCCGCCGGGGCCTTTATGTGTGCCCGCCTAGTGCCCAGCAGGGGAGAGAAGCTGCCACCCCACGCCTGATGGGGACAGAGAACTCAGGCTGCAGGCGCCGGTGTTCTCTGTCCTCGTGGCTTCTCTCCGGCTTCTCTCTGGATTCATATATTATGTAATATTAAATATGATGTTTTTCGTATTATTTAATGTACAAATACAAAATAAGCCTTGAAAAATTGTTGGCGCCCGCCACACTCTTCTGAAAACATGAATGTGCTACTGGCCACAAAAAGGTTGGGGACCACTGCTCCAGAAAGTGTGTTTCTGATGTCAGGCTTTACAAAAGATGACTATTTCCTTGAGGTCATGTCTACATGATATTATATGCAGCTCCAGACCTACACTTCTGCTAAACTATGTTTCTTTATCCTACAAACATGCATAGACATTAGGTAATATTCTCTGGAAGTATCCATTTCTTCTAGTCTATGCCAACTCTTCATTTCCTTCTCTTTGCTATTTAACTCACATCAATATGTTGGTCCCTTCTGATGCAGATTTTCCCACCAATAACTTTGCTGTTGTACTTCACTTTCTATCCATGTCCATTTGCTAGTTCTTTGTAGGATTAATGTCTCTAAAGAGCACTTTTATCCAAGATAATACATTATTGCACCATAATGTATTGAGATGTAGGAAAATAATGACATATTATGATTGCTACACAGTCTGTAAAGGACTAATTCCTTAGCTCTGTGTTGTTTGTATTAGAAAGGATAGCTGGGGAAAAATTGATCCACTGCTTCATATTGTTAAAATCAGTACAATTCCCTATTAAACACCACCTCTATCTATGTCCCCCAACTTTCTTTTATTTAATTTATTTATTTATTTATTTATTTTGCACTTTAATAGTAACTTTTCTTTTACCATTTGGGATAAGGATCAAGTTCTGACAACTTTGTGGAAGTGAGAAGATATTTGAAATATTTATGTATTTAGATTTCAAATAATAGATGCCCATCATAATTAACGATACAATAAAATCCCAGCAGCATTTAAATAATCGTTTCAATAGAAACTCCTTTCCAACCCTTTATCACTATGGGAAGCATATCCTCAACCCGCTCCACAGAGCCTATCAAACAGACATGCTTGCAATGTGCCTGGAAGGTCATTAAGTTCTAGCTATTTCAGAGCAAGGAGGGGAAACAAGTTCCAGAGTCTTCACAAAGATTGCCCCGCTCTGGTCTAATGAGGGGTTCTAGCTCAGGCACCCCTGCAGCTGTGGTAGGAAGGGAGATTTGGCTGAAGGTAATGCTACTGAGTCAGAAGCTGAATCATTATTAAATTCCAAAGTTAATGACTTTGAATAAATGCTAAATAACTGTTGCACCTAATACACTCTCTTTTTTTCAAATGGATTCTATGCCTAGATGCAATATTTTAAATTATAATATAAGTCTGGGTTAGCTATATGTTTAACTTTACTGCTGCTTGTTCTGTTTATTAATACCTCAGTACGAAGTTCATAGGCCTTTGTAAAGGAAGCTGGGTCAGAGTAATATGGATTTTTTCTCTTCTCTTGTCAATAAATATGTATTTGATGATATTAAGTGAGATTTTTTTTTAAAATGTACAATAGATAAACAGCACTTGAAATCCTCAATGTAACACCAGGTAGAATTCATGGGAGAGACTTTCAAAGGCACAACTGGGAGATAGGCACCTAATGGATAAGCTGGACACCATGTGTCACAATACTAATCATTGTCAAAAAACAGGCAAAGAATACTTGTGACTGTGAGATCTTTGGGACAAATTCTGCTATCTTACATGTGTGCAAACCCATTCACTTCAACGGGGCTGTGTGCACATAACTGAGAGCAACATTTGTCCCTTCAAAACTATCAAAGTTCTTGGCCATTTACAGTCCATAACCTGATGATAACAATATTGCAGACTCGTGTCAAGAATGTAATTCAGTCATTTTCAGTGCTTCCTGTCTCTGTCTCTGAGGACTAGTAACCTTTGGTTCAACAGTATGGCTACATTATCCTAGTTTTTCTTGCCATTACTAGGCTGTTTTTCTTTCTTTTGAGCACTATGAGTCATTTCCTTAAGTTTTTGCTTTTTGGCTGCAGCATTTTAGGATAGCAGGTAACTGCCAATGATCCTCTTCTCCACTTTGGTTTTAATTCTTTTGGGTACTAGAACCATTTTTGTATCCTGCCAGTTATATCCAAGGGAGTTCATGTAATAAACACTTGGGGCCAAATTGTCAACTGACGTAAATCATCCTAGCTCCACTGACAGCATAACTTCGTTGATTTTAATGAAGTTTATACTAGCTGAGGGTCACGTTTGATCAGAGTACTGTACAGACAAAGTCTTTGCTGACTAGTAGGGCTGTTTTCCTTGGCTTTAAAAAGTAAAAACAAGGTTCCACAACTAAACTGTAAGGAAGAAATGTTAAATATTGTCTCCTTGAGATGCATTTTGACTGCTCAATGATCCTTTGAGGTTCTTTTACATCTCCCTTCCTGAATACAGATGGTTTCCTGAATCAGGGACTACAAAATGGATTTCCATTACTGTTATACTAATCCACAAGGAGAGGAAGCAAGACTTGAACACTGAATACATTGCAAACTAATTTTTACACATAACTTTAAGGAAAAGGAAAAATTCTTGGTTCACTTTTGAAAAAAAAATCATTACAATTTACTTTGGTTCTACTCATCAATACTTGGTGTGCTCACTAGATACCATTTCATAATGAATCTGGGGATTTCCAATTATCTTTAAGAGAATACTATTGTACATACCCTGATCACTCAGAAAAAGACATAAAATTTACCAAACAAAATTCCCCAAATGTACAACTTTCTGCTTAGTTTAACTCCACATTATGCCAAAGATGAATATGACCCATTGAATAGTATCTCATTAGCACAGATTTTGCTTAAGATGAACCTTATGAACCTTATGATTTGCATTAAAATGATGTCCTTTGCCGATTTCTTAGCAAATATAACAGCAGACTGTGGTAGTGAGATCTCACATTACCTACAATATAATTTTTGCAAAAAGTACATTTTAGTAGCATATTCTGAAATAATTTAAAGTAATTAAAACTAAACTGCAGTTGCCAAAATAAATGAACCAATTGTAGCTTCTAATACATTTCCCTTTGTAAAATTGCTTATTTATTTACTAAGTTGACAAATTCAGTAAGTTGCACAGTCTCCCAATTACTGGTATGAGCATATATCAATATATCAGATCCCAATCACAAATACTACATGCAGGTCATACAGACACTCCCATAGCAGCATTTATAAAGCCTGTTGGAAATACAGCTCATCCCTGGGGGAAAAAACCCAAAAATGCCAAATAAGCTAAGCAGCTCTGTTCAAACAGTAGAGTTGGTTTTAACCTACAGTATAAGGCCCTAAAGCAGTGGCTCTCAACCTTTCCAGACTACTGTACCTCTTTCAGGAGTCTGATTTGTCTTGTGTTACCCCCAAGTTTCACCTCACTTAAAAAATACTTGCTTACAAAATCAGACATAAAAATACAAGTGTCACAGCACACTATTACTGAAAAATTGCTTACTTTTTCATTTTTACCATATAATTATAAAATAAATCAACTGGAATATAAATATTGTACTTATATTTAAGTGTATAGTATATAGAGCAGTAAAAACAAATCATTGTCTGTATGAAATTTTAGTTTGTACTGACTTCGCTAGTGCTTTTTCTGTAGACTGTTGTAAACCTAGGCAACTAACTAGATGAGCTGATGTATCCCCTGGAAGACCTCTGCATACCCCCAGGGATACGTGTACCCCTACTTGAGAACCACCGCCCTAAAGCAATGGTGTCTGATCTCTTTAGCCTGGCAGCCAACAGTCAAGAGGACACAATCAGTACCTCGGGGCAGACACTCTGTCTTGTTCTACTCCCTTTGCTCCAATCAGAGGATGTAAAAGGAAACTACCTGCAAGGCCCCTGTGGGGATTCCCCTGACATCAGAGTCCCCAGAGTTGATACAGGCAGCTTCTAAACTTCCCTCTCCACAGCACTAGGAGGGTGTCAGAGGTGGGGAGTAGCTAGAATGTGCTGAATTGCAGCTGACACCAGCTTGAGCATGGTCCCAGGTTACTGTAATTTGGGCTGGGGCAGAGAATCAGGGAGCTGCAAGTTGATGTTGTTTCTCAGCTTCTCCTTTCCATCATCCCCTTGCCCGGGTTGCCCTGTGTAACCATGTGTGGAAGAGAATCCATCCTTTACTAGGCACTCCCCTAGACTCTGACAGAGAGATTTGAACTCCTACACTCACATTAGAGGTGAGGCTTCCAGGGGAGATTGTGGGAAAAGCAATGCCTCCTACCTCTTCCCCTTTGCAATAGGGAATCACAAGACATGATTCAGAGAACACACATCCAGCTTATAAACAAATATACATCTTCTTCCAAACAATTACCCTCAAATCCACAGTTTAGAGTTTTGAGGGACACAATTGGCCTCTGGGCCACAGATTGGGCAAACCTACCTTAAGTGGTTTGGTACCTGGTGACCTAAAAGATCATCCGCTGGGCATTACTGTCTCAGCTGAGATGAGCAGTTGAAAAAGGGAAGAGGCCACCAGGAGGGCATTCTCCATGAGAGGGACTGGGGTCTGGAATTTATTCCCTTGTGGTTTACCAGAGTCTATGCTTGTCCACATTCAGAACACATGGAAAGGCCCATCTTGTCTCCCAGGAATTTGAGGGCTGGTGGGTTTTACATCTGTTGAGGAGGGCTTTTATTTGCTGGAATCTTAGCTTGGCATAGAAGAGCATTCCCTTATATTGGGCCAGACTGTGATCCCTTTAGACACTGAAATGAATGGCAGCTACCTGTGAAGTGAGGTGAATAAAAGTACCACAGTCCAGCCCATTTTCACCTGTTACTTTTGCAGAGATTATATGGGTGCAAATTTATGTTTTAAAAATCCAAATAAATAAATACAGTAAGGCAGGCCAAAGAGCCATAATATATGTATACAACCAGCATCAACAATAAAACCTCACCTAAAATAAGCAAAAAACAGTATTAACTTCCCTCCATAAAATTATTCATATATAATTTTTAAAATTCAATATTCCCCCTTTTGTTCTTCCACCCCCTATCTCAGAACCCTGGGGCTACTTTCTGTGCCTCTTGGCTGGTTGTAGTCCTCCTGTGATTGGCTGAAGCATCCTGGGCTTGTAGAATATGGAAATGGCAGGCATAGATAGACCTTGCAAATGTTACAGGTGCCTGATGCACCTGGCTGAGTCACATGCAGACTGGGTTGGCTGCCGCCTAGTGAACCCTATGCACGGACTTGACCCCTAAATGTAATCTGAGTGGGTCTTCAACCATAATCTCAGGCTAGTAGGTTATCCTCTTCAAGCCATAAATGGCCAAATCGAAGTGTACAGGAGACTATGTTTAGCAGGGGAAGGAAAAAAGAAAGGAGGTGAGCACAATTGTTCCCCCTTCTGTGTGCAGCCAGTATTTAGCTTCACAGTGCAGCTGCTGCCATGAGACGGGCCATAAATCCACTATTTAGTGGTTCTCACTGCCCTGTCAATGCTTCCTCGGGCCTAGTACTGGACCCAAACACTCTCTAACAGTGATCCCCTATGGATCCAAATTTTGTGGCTCCATGAGATTCAGATCATATCTCAGGATTCATGGATCCTGCTTAATTTTCCCTTCATGGTATCCATTTCACCCCCATTTGTGTATCATGCAATAGACTTTCTATATAGGTTAGGTCAGATTAAAGCTATGTCAAAAGTCCCTTTCATTTATCTATATAGCTATGTTTTTCTGAGATTTGTAGCTATTATGTATATATGTGGTAAGGAAAAGAGACTAGAATGAAAAAAGGGAGGAAAGAATGTAGGAAAATAGGAGCAATATGCCAAAATGAGAAAGATCCTGTTATTCTTTTCTTTGATCAAGCTACTAGCCACACAAAAATGGCCAGCATAAGTTGTGTGCCAAAGTCAATTTCAACTGATGTTCTCTCTAGCCATCAGATCCAATATCTGCCAACTTCCTCCCATTCTCCCCAGTTGTATCCACATATAATATTGTTTTAACCATTAAGAATGTGGTTTTCTACTTAGATTAAGTTCTCTGTGTAACTTACATTTTATCCCTCTGTTGAAATATATGGGAGAAATAGAATATTTTTATACAGTACATGACACTATGCTGTATATATAATCAGTACAAATTGTAATAACCAAAACTGGGTGGGTTTTGGTTTTTTTGCCAATTTACATGGACTTAAATAAAGAAGCAAAGGGTCTTCTTTTTATTTTTTAGTAGAAAACCACATCATGAAGTGGGTTTATTTCCAATTGAAGGGAAATGGTTAGGAAGTAAATTGGATAAATCATTTTCAAAGAGACCCGTAATCTCTTTTATTGTTTACATGGCTGATGAAAAAAATACTGCTGTACAATATGCTGTGTGATATGTACCATAGCCAGATATGTGGAAAAGTAGGTGCGCTCATTGGCTCTAGTTGAGAGATTTGATAAAATGCAAAGGTGGTGAACTCCTACATTTCACTAGCCTATGGATGAATTCCGTGGAGCAGGGGCAGACAGGGTAAAAATATCTACTGTATATGCCTAACTTTCAGAAGTGCTAAGGAACCGTAACTGCCATTCACTTCAAGAGGAATTACAGACACATTTCTCTCTGAAAATCAGGCCCATATTGCCTAACTGTACATCTAGGCATATCCCGGCCTCTATAGTAGCTAAAAATTGAGACTATTTTGGCTGCTGATGACCTGGGATGGAATATCAGAGTCCTTTCATCTTCAAGCTGATTTGATGTGAGCACTGACCTCTTCCTCATGTGTGGCACAGAGTGGGATTTGGGTAACATCACAACTACACTGGATCACTTCCCTTTATTTATACTAATTTATAAAATATTCCTTATGTCTCTTTTTACCTCTCTGAATGCATACAAAAAACTGAATACATTCATAAAATGTATGACACTTAACCATGAAGGAAAATATTTCCCTCTCCAATGAATATCCTCCCAAACTATCCTACAAGCAAATTCTTGGTAAGAGATATGGGCATCACACTGTGTCCTGATGGCTTTCATATGCTGTCAAATCACTGGGACTTAAGTGCTAGAGTTGATGGCTCGCCATTAAGAATGTTTTGCTACCTGGATGTTTAATAAATGTCAAATCTTAAGTACTCCAAAAGACATACTGCCAGGATGGCGCCTGGGAAACAAGTAGTGTCCCAAGTAGCCAGAATCGAACCCATGTGGCGCTTTATAAATCAAAGTCAACACATTGAATCACACTTGGAGGCAACTAGAACACCAGTGCAGCTCCTGAAGAAGTGACTTTCCACATTTATTACAGCTAACACTTTCTAAATCAGTTGTAACTTCTGAGCTGCCTTCAAGACTATTGTAAAGAGCATTACAGTAATCCATTTTAGAAGTCACAAAGGTCTGGACTGCAATGATGAGGTCCGGAACTGAAAGGAAGGATCGCAAACATTGCAGAGTTCAAGATAAAATATGGTGCTCTTTGGCATTGACAGCACCTAAGATTCCAGCAAGAGATAGGGGTCAAGAACAGCCCCTACACTGTACACTTCTTGAGAAAAGGCAAACCACCATTAACTGAAGCGGAACCATCCCTGCCAAAAGCTCAAAATCTTTCTCCCCATGCCCCAGTAACAATAATCTTTCAGTTCACTTTTACGTCAGTCCAAATCTCGGCCTGGCAGTGATGTAAGCATAGGCACTGCACTATCCAGATATGATGGAAATGACATGAGCTGTGTGTCATCCGCATACTGAAGACACTATAGCCCCAATTGCCTCACTATCTCCGTTAATGCCTCCTCATACTTGTAGCAAAACAGAGGCTTGAGGAACCCCATACTAGAGATACCTAAGAGCAGTTATGAATTACTGTTAGCATTATTATTATTTTTATTATTATTAGATATTATTTATTATATGCAAGCATCTAGGAAGCCAATTTAAGGATCAGGGCCCTATTATATCCTGTACAAACAAGTAAAAGAAAACAGTCCTGCCCCAGACAAAATACACTCTATGTGTCAGAGCTTGTCTACAAGTGGAGTTATTCTAGAATAGCTATTTCACATTAATTTCACTCCTTTATTCTGGAATAACTTTTACATGTAGACGTCAGACGGGATGCAACAAGGGCATAAATGCACAGAACCACACTGCGGGACTCTCAGATAAGAAAGAAAGGAACCACTCTAGAACAGTATTAGTGTCCTCTAGACCATCCAAGGACTACAATCAAGATCATAAAACTTCACACTCGGTGGTTTCAAAAGTTACTGTCAGATCTTAAAGCATCAGCATGTACAACTGATCATTGCCAATCACCATAGTGATGATCTCCCATCATATCATAGAACCATAGATGTTATAGACAGAAAAGTATTTTAAGTCATCCATTTTATCCTCCTGCTGGCATATAATGAATTGAGTCCACAGTACACATTGTGGAAGGGCAGATACATTAGCTGAAGGCTTGTCAACACGGGAAATGTTTCCAGTGATACTAGTATAATTACACTAATATAGTTAAATCTCTGTAGTTATACCAGTATAACTCCCTGTGTGGACACTTTTATTCTGGAATAAGAATGGCTTTTTCCAGTTTTGTTTAAACTGCTTCCAAAAAGACATAAACTAAATCACAGTTTACCTTATACTGTTATAACTTTTCCATGTAGACAAGCCTTGAATATATTATTATATAGCTTTTTCCCTTGATCTAGATGGCAATCAGTTATGCCTTGAAGTTTGAGGATTGATAACCCTTATTTTTTTTAATCCTAAATAGTGTAACCACAGATACATTCTTATTCATATAAATGCATATTATTTTACTGAACCTTGATAAGTTATTTGCTTAAAGGGACATGTTGAATTTAAAAATCCTGGGCCAGTTTCTTAGCTGGAGTTATGCTAATTTGCATCACCTGCAACGTCCCTATGTGTTGTAAACAAACACTTTTCTTAACCTATATTACTACAAGTTAGAGTATCAAAAGTGAAAGGCATTTAAACATTTAGTTTATGTCCCACTACTAATGCTTTTTATTTACTGTTTGCACTTCTCTCAGTTTCAACAATGAAAAATCAGTGAAGTCAATTTCAGGGTGTTTGTTTGTTACACCTTCTGCATTGTTTGGGTTTTCAAAACTGCAAATGCAATGTAGGAACATTTTTATGGAGCTTAGGTTTTGAAAGTTTAGATTGGGGGCCAATTTTAAAGTGACATCCCTTTAATTTTGTTATTGCTTAATTTTTATTTTGGAGCAGATTAAGTGAGATCAGGCAGTTGACCTTTTCACTGTTCATCATTTTATATCATCTTATTATATCTGCTCTTTTTCTTCTCCTTCCTAAATGATATAATCATATGAGCCCTGATCCTACAAACATTGAAGTGTGTGCTTACTGTTTGAGAAGACTATGGCCCCAATCAGGCATCGTACTGACATAGAGTCCCCACACCTTGTGGTTCTAATACTATTCACTGACTTCTCTGGGGATGTCCTATTTCTGCTTGCCCCTATGATGTGGCATCTCGCCAGGTGGGGATATAGATCCCCTCTTTCCTAATAAGGGGGTATCTCCACTTTTGCTGGGATCCTCCTGCCCCTCCTCCTCGAATGAAAATCCCTCTGCCCCCCTGCCATGGGTGGCTCCCTCCAGGATGGGTATCCCTATGCCCTCATGATGTGTATCTCTCCACTGAGATGGGAATCACCCATACTCTCATTATGGGGTCTCTTCCCCCACAACAGGGATCTCTCTATGTCCATTGTGGAGTGTCTCCCTTAAGATAAGGATCCCTATGATGGAGTGCACCCAGGGTTGGGGATCTATCTGCCTTATGAGGAGGTGTCTTCCCTCTGGTTGCCCTCCCCCCCCATGATGAAGTGTCTTCCCCTAGGGGGAGGTTCACCCTACTCTTCACGGTAGACTACTCACCCCAAGAGAATGGGGATCCCTCTGCCTCACGATGGGGTGTGTCTCCCATGCAGGATAAGGATCCCCATACTCTAATGATGGGGTGTCTCCCTCTGGGATGTTGATCCCCCTGCCAATGATGGTGTCGCCGACTCCGTTTTCCATGGGGATCCCCCATCCCATGAAGGGGTGCCCCCAGGATAAGGATCTCTCTGCCCCAACGATGGGGTGTCTTCCCGGGGTTGGAGATCCCGTGCTCCCATTATAGCGTGTTCCCCCCCGCCCCCCGCCCTCCATGGTGATGGGGTCTCTCTGGGATGGGGATCTCCTGCCCCCGATGATGGGGTGAGCCCCGCACTCCCAGGAGTGGCCAGTGCTGGGTGCCCCTCACCGGGATCCCGGTCCCGCGCCGCCAGGCTCACTCCACCCCCATGCCGGGGGTCTCCCTCCCCCGGGATCCCCTGCCCCCTCCCCCGGCCCGGGGATATCCCCTGCCCCTCCCGGCGGGCCGCGGGCTGCCCAATGGAGGCGGAGATGCTGTGCGGACTGCGGGCGGGGTGGGGGCGCCGCAGAGCCGCGGCCGGCCCGGGGACTGGCGCACTCGGCGGGGAGCCGGAGGCAGAGGCGGGCGCAGGCAGCGGCGCCGGGGCCGGGACTCTGGCAGGCAGCGGCTGGGATGAGGCGGGGGGGCGGCTGTGGGGGCAGATAGCGTCCCGCGGGGAAGCGGCCGAGTGGGGCTCGGAGCAGAGGCGGGGGCCGCCCGGCAGCGCCATGGCGGCGCAGTGCGACCCGCTGAGCGGCTACCTGCCGCAGCCGCTCTCCGACCCGGGCTCCAACAGCGAGCGGAGCGCCGACTCCCCGCTGCCCGGCTCCGAGGAGGACTCGGCCGGCCCGCGGCCCCTGCGCAGCCCCGAGTGGGGCGAGGAGCGATTCCGGGTGGACAGGAAGAAACTGGAGGCCATGCTGCAAGGTGAGCGGGGTGCGCGGGCGTGGGGGAGCCCCCGGGCCGGGGAAGGCGCTGGCCGCCGGGGGGCTGGGGCCGCGGGAGGGGAGCGCTGTCTCCCGCTGCTGGGCTAGCGGGGGCGGGGGCTGGAGGTGCGTGTGGCGCTGGGGAAGCCGCGTCCCCGCAGTGGGCTCCAGCGGGTCCCCCTGGCGAGAGGCGGCCGGTCTCTCCCCTGGCAGGGGGTGCCCAGCCGCTGTCCCGGGGCCTGCCCCTCTTGCTGGGAAGGGCTGGGACGCAGGCGGGGACTCCAGCTGTGGACTCGCCTCTGCTGGACCCCCCAGGAGCCGGGACACTTGCTGTTTGACCCCGGGGTGGGGGGCGTAGCATGGTTACTCTAGCTGGGATGTTCCAGTTTCTGCGCTTCTCCTCAAAGCGGCCCCTAAGAGACCGCGGTAGGAACGGTCCCCAGAGAGAACACTTGAAATGTCCTGGCTCTGAAACTTATTCCCCACCCCCTCCCCGTTCCTGTTCCCTAGCACTTCCAATCCCAGATGTGGATAAACTCTCTGCTGTCTGCAGATGTCAGGGTTTGCAAACCGAGCTCCTCTTGGGGTGGGAAGGGATTCTTTCATAAAGCGGTGGAGAATAAACTCTAGTGTTTTCATCTGAATCTCTTGCAAAATTCATCTTGAGTTACCCTCAGTTCGTAAAAATCTCACTTACTATTAATACAGGTGTCAAATTCTGTCTCTAACAACATCACTTCGCAGTTCTGTGGTTTCACCAGCAGCATCCTAACTATAAACGCTATTAGCATTACTGGTATTGAAATAAAGCCTTGCTCTACGGTGAAAACTGTAAAAGAGGTTGTAAAAGGTTTCAAGGTAATCTTGAATGTCGTAGGCTACTGGAAAGACTTTAAAAAACAAAAACGAGCTTTCAGCTCATCTAAAGCATTTCAGATTTTTCAGGAATAGGACAGTGTTTTGCTACTTAGCAAAGTGAGCTTTCATAAAATGGAAGGTTTCAGAATTGCAAGAAAACTTTCCATTTCTGGAGTTTTTTGAATATCAGAGTCCTTTAAATAATGACTATATTCTAATTTGATCTAGATATTTTTCTAATATTTTTCTGTTTTAGTAGGAGTATTGCAGTGTAGTTTTTTGAACTGATATATTATCCATACCACATCACTAAAAGAATACACCTAATAGTGTAGTGTGCTCTTAAGGCAAATGATTTAGAGGTTATTTTAGGTGAAAAATCTTAGTTTTGAAAACAGTAACTTATTAGATACACATGAGTAGTAATGTTTGATAACGTTTGTGTTAGGGTTAGGATTTGTTATACATTTGTATTGTTTGTTGTGATGAAATCTCTTGCATTTTGTTTCACTGTGTTTTGAATTATGTCACTCTCGTGAAAGTTAAGTAAACAGGTTTTGAAAAAAATATTAATATAAATAGAAAATATTGTTTTAAAGGTGGATGTAACACCAGGTGGGGTATCTTTCACAGTTGTGTAATTTATTTAGCTTTTCTAATACCTTTTGCTCTATTCCAATGAGAATGGAACTGAGTTGCAAACTGTTACCTTTAAAATTTCTGAGAGGATAAAGCATATTTGAATGAGATTATGGAACTTTAAAAAAAGTGCAATTTTATTTTCTTAAATGTTTAGAATGACACATGATAGTTGATGGAGCTTTTTTTTTTTTTTTTTTTTTTAAAGAGAAGGAACAGGAGTACATTATTAGCATGCATTTAGCATGGCCTGTGCAAGCCACATAATTTTATGGCCACTTATAATTGTGTGATGTATAAATACTGTGTATTTGACTGACTTTCTTTTTCAACTGTTAAGGCTGCATTTTTCAAAAATCATAACAGGAGACTGGCAGCTCTTCATTTATGTATTATTTCACGAATGAAAATATTTGCTCTTATGCATGAGAGCAGTCATTCTAAATCTGTAAACATAGTGCTTTTTATTACCTTCTGAATTACTTGAAAGTGCACTGAGTAACTTAAAGCAATGTTAGAAAATGTAATCTTTGACAACAGGAAAACAAAATGAAAGAAAAAAATCTGGTCCCATAATTCATATTCCCTGAATATGTTAGTTTATAATCAGTGTAATTGGAATTTTGTAATTTAAAATAATTAAAGTTGGAAAAATGGTAGAGAGATTGAGGATGAGATAAGGAAGAAATGAATTCCAAGTAAATGCACTATTTTTTTGGATATGTTTTGGAGAAAACATTTTATTTTAGCTAGAGTTATGCCAGTAGTGAACCAAGTCCTAAAAATAAAAGGTGTGGGTTTTTTTTTGTTTTTTTTTGTTTTTGCTTTTTAAAGAATCTGTCAGCTAAAATTGTTCAGTTAATTTCCTGAAAATGTTTTACTCATCATGACCGTCACGGAACGTCTGTTTAAATTTTTTAAGACCAGTGGTGGTGGTCCGGGGGGTGGGGGGTGGGGGGTGGAGAGGATGCTGGATGAAGTAACTAGGAAAACTGGATTGTCTGCCCAAAAACCGAGGTATGACTTGCTGATTATAATGTTTGGAATTTGTTTCAAATGAGATTCTCTCTCCTGGGGGTAGGTTAATCTTTAACCAGTTAATATTTTCTTACTAGTAGAGAAATCTCATTATGTAATAAAGAGTGCAGAGAAGCATACAGTTTTTTTTATAACTAACTGAATTAATTCTAAACTTGTGCTCATCAAAGATGTCTTAAAACTAAATTTTGTAAATTGCACATAGACACTCAAAAGAGGAGGTATTTGTGAAGAAAGGTCACAAGTTAAAAGTGCTGTAGGAAAATGGAAGGTTTTCTTCACTTTTCCTCCACCAGTAAAATAAACTTCCATTACCTCATCCCACAGCCTGTGTCTTTCTACTGCCTGAGGTGGTAAGGGTGGGAGGGTAAAACAAACCTCATAAACAGAATCCAGTCTGATTATATAGCTGTGCCATCCAGTGGTTAATGCATATGTGTAACTTAAGAGAAAACATTGTGATATTGTATGTTATTTCAGCGTAGCATGCATGTGCCATAGATCATTTAAATTGTATTCCTCACACAGCAGTATATTGAACAATAGCATATTGAATTCACAGTAACAAGATTTTTTTGTAAATGTAAAAACTCTGACTACCATCATATTGAACTAATTTCTAGTTAATTGGTATTCTTGCTGGAAAAAATAGACTTCTTAGGAAATGGAATAAAGAGACAAGCATAATAAATTAGTCTTTCTCCATCAGAGATGGAAGATTGGTGAAATTAAGTTTGTTGGAAAAATTCAGGAAAGATGCTATGGAATAAAGTTACATCTTAAATTAATAGTTTATATTCACAGCACTTCCACCCAAGTATCTTAAAGTGCTTTACAAACATGAATAAAATCTCTTGACCCTGCTGGATGCTGCTATGCTCCTTTTATAGATGGTTAAGTTAAACACAGACAGCGACTTTGCCAAAGTGCCCCAGCAAGTCAACGGTAGAGCTGGGAATAATACCCAGAAATCTATGTTCACATTACTATGATCCAGCTTCTAGACAATATTGAATTTCTTTTTTTTTTTTTGTATTGGAGATGACCATCCAGTGAAAGTATAAACTTTGACTTACCAGGGTTTCTAATGGTCTTTGGAACAGAACTACTCTAATGCCTTAGAAATACACCAATAGGAACACATTAAATAGCTCATATGGTCAGATTTCCTTTTTGTTATGTCCAGTGTTATTGCTTGATATTCCTAATGATGATATACATTTGGTGAAACTCTATTTTGTATGCATACTATACTACATACTCTATATAGCATGGTGTACAGATTTTTTTATGTTGAACATTTTTCAATGTAGATCTGTGAACAAATCTCATTAGATTATTTTTGCAGAAAGGAAGCAGGAGTCAAACAGTATATCAATGATGCTTTCAGTAGTGACATATTGGAAGAAAATCTTTCATAATACATTTGTTGCTGTTGTAAACTATATCTTAGTGAATGCTCAATTAAGAAAATCATTCCAAAATATTAATTTAATTAGACACACAAAAATATCACTATAACAGCTGGGCACTATAAAAGATTAAATTTACAGAAAGCTGTCCAAAAAGTGTAGTCTGACTAACGCAGCAGCTATGAATAAATCTATAGACAAGATGGTCTTAATATTAAACAAATAAATAAATAAAAACAAAACTCAAACAAACAAACCCCAACATACATTAATAGATTAGGTGTCTTACTAATAAATTTGTAAAACGATGACAGATATAATGTGCTTTCTATGCCATACCTCAAAATAGCTTTTGAATGTTGTACACTTGTGTATGGTATATAGCAATGGCTCTCAACCTTTCCAGACTACTGTACCTCTTTCAGGAGTCTGATTTATCTTGCGTTACCCCCAAGTTTCATCTCACTTAAAAACTACTTGCTTACAAAATGNTTCAGGAGTCTGATTTATCTTGCGTTACCCCCAAGTTTCATCTCACTTAAAAACTACTTGCCTACAAAATGAGACATAAAAATACAAAAGCGTCACAGCACACTATTACTGAAAAATTGCCTACGTTCTCATTTTTACCATATAATTATAAAAAATCAATTGGAATATGAATATTGTACTTACATTTCAGTGTATAGTATATAGAGCAGTATAAACAAGTCATTGTCTGTATGAATTTTAGTTTGTACTGACTTCGCTAGTGCTTTTTATGTAGCCTGTTGTAAAACGAGGCAAATATCTAGTTGTTATTGTACCCCCTGCAAAACCTCTAAGTACCCCCAGGGGTACACATACCCCGGTTGAGAACCATTGGTATATAGTATATACATATCTTGTATATTTATGATGTGTCTGACACTGTAGTATCAAGGCAATTAAAATTAACATTTTTAGAGAAGTATAGTGGGGAAATTCTGTAGATACCATAATGCTACTTATTTTTCCTTATCCTCTCTTGCAATGTGGGAAAATATTAGAATGTGTCTCTGTCAAGACATCCCATTTACCACCTTCTTTAAAAAACAAAACACAAACGAAAAACAAGCAAGCAAAAATACCTTAACACACCAAAAACTAGACCCCATCATGTTTAAGTTCTCACGTTTGTGCCATAGTCCTACTTGACGGGACTCCTTTTTGATCCAATAGATACTCACTTTTAAATATGCTCATTGTTGTCAACAGTGTTGTTGTTGAAACCGTTCAGAAGTACTTTATGTTTGAATAGGTCACTGTTAGGTGCATTGCCTTGTACTCATCTAGGGAAAAGGCGAATATTGTAGCTTTGAACCCTGAAGCCCCTAGAAATTTGCCATTGGTCCCCCTGGGCTTGCTTGCAGTAGAACACTGTATTAAGGTAGAACGTGACTTGAGGTAGTTGAGGTTCTTTGAGTTGGTCCCCATGCCCAGTTAGTATAATGTTGAACATGACTTGTCCCTGTCTATGCTGATGATTCCCCAAGATTGTGGTCTATCTTGATTAATTTTCAAAAAGGCAAACCTTATTTGACTTTATACAGACTTTGTAAAAAGTAATTGATAAGGCATTATTGACTAATTTTTAGGATTAATGATAACATTTCATACAGAATTAATATGAAATGTCTATACAAATCTCTCAAATAATTGTTGGTAATTTTGCATAGCTAATTTTTTTTTCATCCTCCTCCCTCTTTCCAAACTCCCAATGGGCACAATCTTTCTTCTTAGATCCTCTCCTCTGATTACTTATCATCTGGCTGATTGGCAGAGTGTTTGTTGCCTGCAAGAATGAATGCTCACAAACTGGGAATACCTTTCTCCAGAGTAAATATCAGTCCTTTCTGACTGGGGTAAGGCAAAAACTTTAATAGCAATGTAGCTCTAATATTTCCAACAGTTCATCGTAATAAAGTTGCTTCTAAATTAGAGTCTAATGATCATATTTCTTTTGCATTTTGAATTAATATTTTACTGAAAATAAAATGCCTGAGATTGCTTTGTTCAGAATTTATGCTGGTGGATGATTGTGTGTGGTATACTTCAGCAATAATTCAAACAAGGCCTGGTTATTCTGTATTTGATCATTTGCATATTTGTTTTCTATTCTCAAATTATCTTTCATGCAAAACTTTATGTAATTGGATAAGGAAAATACACTCTTTTCAGTAATTATACAAACAGGTATGAAAGTGTTCTTCTCATACTACCCACATTCCTATAACAGAGTCTGGTTCTGCTGCCAGGGTAATACTGAATTCTCTGTTAATACATTTCCCCTTTACCATTTTGATTTAATTTATTTAGCCTATGATACTTTAAGTTTGGCTGTCTGGAATATTGAAAGTCCTAAAGAAGGAAGACTAGGACTTCAAAAATCCTAGCAAAGCTGTGTCGATGCTCAGTCCTTATGCTTTAATACAGTGGTTCTCATACTCTTTTTTTTTTTTTTTTTCTTCGCGGACCACTTGAAATTGCTGTGGGTCTCGGACCACTTAATGATCTTTCCAAATGTTGTTTGTACTGTTAGCGAACTATTGTAAAGCGCTTTGGATAAAAGCGCTATATTAAAAAAACAACCTTAATAATAAACTTTTTTTGTTCTACAAATAAAAGTGCACAACTCATATTTTAATATCAGTAGTCTTACCTTTCTAATGCTATGGATGTGCCCCCTCTCCCCCACCACAGCAGCCACAGAGCTGGGGCTGGGAAGGAGGGGGGTCTCTCCCCCGCCGCAGCAGCCACAGAGCTGAGGCTGGGAAGGAGGGCCATCTCTCCCCGGCAGCCGCAGCCCTGGAGCTGGGGAAAGTCGCCTCTTTCTCTGGCTGCCGCAGCCCTGCACATCCCAAATTCCCCCCACCCCCTTTTCTCACCGTACTGCCCCCTCCCACTACCCCCTATTTCCCCCAGGTCCACCACCTCACCTTACATGTGTGCCTTCTCCAGGGTCCAGACACCTACTTAGTGGAGCCACACCTGCGCGGCTCCACTAATTAGGTGGGTGCCCCTTCATTCTCTTGTGTGCGGCCACCCAGGCACGCATCTTAGAGAGAACTATCTGCGGACCACCTGAATGGAGCTCGCGGACCACAGTTTGAGAACCTCTGTTTTAATACAATCATGGTTTACAGCAGAAGAGTACTCATTGAAGACCTGAGTTTAGTAGTTTTTATGCTAGGTAGCTGCTTTGTTGCACAATCAAACTCAAATAGTGGGTGCCTGATTTTATAGGGCATTATAGTCTTTGTAGAGCTAGCAAATTGTATAGTATCTATAAATGTATATTGTAAAAGCTGGATAAATTGTGCAACAAAATTGATTATTAAGCTTCCTTTTTAGTATTTTTCATTTGGAAATGAACTGTTTTAACATAAGGGGCAAATATGCTTGTGATTGGCAAAGATAGAAATGTATCACATAAACCAATGAGAATCTTAAGAACAATGTATAATAATGATAGCTATCAGCTACCTAGAATATGCTGTATAAAGGAACATTTTTGCCATTCTTTGATATAAAGAATGGTGTACTATGTTGTTAATTTCAGTCATGGGCAGTTAGAATTCGACTGACTTAACGTTCTGACATTTGAAATGTCAAAGGTACAAGTTTTGCTGACAGGGATGTAGAGCAGAAGGCTCAATCTTCCCTGTAATAGTCTTTGCTAGTGAGAACCTCACACTGACTCATTAAGAAGAATAAAATTCAAGATACTATCTCTCTTGGTAGAGGCTTAAAAAGTTCTTCTACTAAAATCTCTCACTCTTGTAGTTTTTACTTTCCAATGCATAAAAACTATTCTGGATAAAGACATAGTAGTGTGGTAAGTGGAACCTTTCCAAAAGCATTTACTTTTGGTGTAAACATACATGTAGCCGAAAAAGTTTTAGATACTTTTCTAGCTTTCAAATCCCAAATGTGCTGACTAGACTTTTATTTATATATATATGTGTGTGTGTGTGTGTATGTATATGAAGTGTAGTTTAAAAATGTTCTTGCATTCCGTTAACAATTGTAATAATATCACTTTCTCAAGTTTCTGTGTTTTTTAAGTAGTACAACAGGCTATCATGGTTTGGCATGCACTGCTGAGTTAAGTATTGCTGGCTTGCACATTCCTTTTGGTTATATTATAATCTTTACCTCCATTGGAAAATATGCCCTGTTTTGAGTACTTATTTCAGGCTGTTTGGCTTTGTCTGCTGTTTAGCAATGAAACATAGTTGTTTCTTATTTTCAGATCTTTGTGTAGTAGAATTATTTGTGAAGTGCTTCTTAACTATAGTGAAACATCCACTTTAAATGCTTGACCGTAGAAAATAGTGATGGGCATGCTCTGTAGCTCTAAATATCATATCTGAAATATTTTAATTTATTAAAAATAGTTTCTAGTTCTAAATATGTGAGTCATAATTAATATGCTGTCTAAAGTCTGAGTGCTTCCCATTCAGTTAATTGATGTAGTATCAGGAACCGTGTTTGTGATTAAATGTGCAAACTTAAAAGGTGGCTTCTTTGAGACTTAGCCTTCCTTTCAAAGTTCCCACCTCCTGTGTGTAAGCCATGGAATTATGAACATTTGTAGTGGACAAAACTACTAGATTGTGTTGAAACAGCTGAATGAGTTGAAAGGGGAGATGTAAATTTATAAGTTTCATAGAACAGAATGAACTAGAATGCAGTAATTACTTTGATTTTGATCTCTACTGTACAATTATTTTAGTGGGATAATGAACTTCTACAAGCAGTGAGACATTTGGATCAGGGCCCTTGTGGGCCCTGGACTGAAAGTCCATTGAAATCAGCAGCAATCTTTACATTGACTTCAATGGGTTTTGGATCAGGCCCTTAAACACTTGGCTAGTTTCTTGAAGTCTGAAATATATTATATAAAAGTAGCATTCCTTCCATGTTAGGTCTGATATTAATGCCCAGGTGTTAATTTTTCTAGTTTAGATCAACATGACCATTTTGCATAGGGTTAGTAAAATGACCAGATACAGTGCTACATTGATTTGCATAACTGATTTATGTGAAGTGGGTCTGATTTACCAGTGATCTTGTTTTCATTTGGAAAGAATGTTTAGAATGTTCAGTATAGAATGTTTTCCCCAATAATGTGTTCTAAAAACCTTCTGTTTGGGTTTTATGTTGAGGCTTCGTTGGAATTGCAGGAGGTATTTTTTTGTAAAGGCAGAAGTAAGTAATCAACAGCAGTACCTTCATTTATTTTAAAGGTAACATGCTTATTCACTTGGCAATGGAGTATAGTGGAACTTCAGCCTTAGACACCACTGTTCAACTTAAAAAAACCACAGGGGAAGCTCTAAAAAGTGGCTGTCATCACAGCTCAAGTGTGATAACACCTCCTTGCTGATGTGATCTTAATAGATCCTTGAATGCACAGGGAACTGGCCATGATGGTAGCAATAGTGCTGTGACTGTCACCTTTTTCATCCTTCCTGTGAAGGATCTGAGTATTCCGCCAGCATTGTGGTGCCAGATTCACCAATAATGCTTATGTTAGGGTTGTCAACCTTTTAAAATAATCCTGTTGTGTGTCCGTGTGTATGTAGAAAGAGTCAGGCCTGGTGAGTAGGTTGCAAGGGAATGTATATATGTCTCTCAGTTAGAGTGGGAGGCTGGAGGTGGGTGAGCAGGATTGGATGTTGCTTACATTAGAGTGTGCAAGTGAGGAATGGGATGTTGGGCTGGAAAAGAGAATCAGCTATGCACTTTCATGGCCCAATAGCAGCACTGCACTCTCATGGCCATGGTGCTCTCGGTCTCTGTGACAGTAGCAGCAGAGAACAGCTCTTCCTACAGAAGATTTGTGAAAATAGATTGTGTATGTATAATGTATATTATCTAGTTTTCTATATGCTGAGTTGGTTCTCAAGTGGTACATACGATGTAAAATATGCGAAGATGTTTGTTGCATGTTTTAGAAATTGGTATGTGTACACATTAGATTTTTTTGGTTCTTGGACTTTTGCACTCCAGCAGGCACCAAGGCTCTGGGTTCCTGAGAATCTTGAAATACGTGTGCCTATGTAGTGGTTCCCCTGTCACTTCTGACTTGGGAAGTGGAGTAGATGAGCTTCTCACATCAGTTTTTGGTCTCTTTTGTCCCATTGGATGGTCAGGAATTACTCCTTACCTGACAATGGAAGTGTCAGTTCAGATCTTGGAAAAATCCCACCAGTGCCTCTTAAGTGTGCACTTGGAGTGCGGGTGTATAATTGGTGCATCTGAAGGAGCATACACTTCATGGAGGAACTGGTGCAATACTTAAAAATACCTCTTAAAAACAAACTAGGTCATAACATTGAACTCGCTTAAGTTTTTGAATGTAAAAAGTGGTACATTTAAAATCATAAACTCAGGATTTTCCAACTTTTAACATGGAAAAATGTTTTATTAATTTACATTTTTAAAAGTTCCTATATTAAACATAACTTTGCAACGCATGTGCAACCTGGCATTCTCTAGTCTTGTACATTTTATTTTTGTAGCTTGATGTGTTAGATTTAAGCAAGAAAAATGCTATGCATGTAGAGACTGTGCAGTGTCGCTGTGTTTAGCATTGATTTGGGATCACTACCTTTTGTATTTTCTAACTTTGATTTTAACCATGTTCAGTGGCCTAAGTTAGGTCAAAAATACTTGATGAGCTTGTAGGCACAGGGCCAGCGCAACCCATTAGGCGACCTAGGCGGTTGCCTAGGGCACTGCTATTTTGGGGGC
This sequence comes from Platysternon megacephalum, assembly GCA_003942145.1. Classification (NCBI taxonomy): domain Eukaryota; kingdom Metazoa; phylum Chordata; order Testudines; family Platysternidae; genus Platysternon; species Platysternon megacephalum. The sequence goes on along the minus strand of QXTE01000109.1, from coordinate 1,568,802 downwards.
ACCGGCGCCCCGTCTGTCCGTTCAATTTTGGGGGCGGGACCTTCCGCTGCCGCTGTTGGGGGCGGCATTTCGGGGGCGGGACCTTCCGCCGCCTAGGGCGCCGGAAGAGCTGGCGCCGCTACTGTGTAGGCAGCAAGAATAGTGCAGCTAAAAAATTCACTTCATAGCCTGAACCAATACTACAGGGTTGTCATATTACAGTACAGTATGAGAGTTGGTGCCTGTCCCCAGAGCAATTTGAAACATCTGCTATGATCTGGCTGAAAACTTGATTTGTTTCTCCTACCTTAAAAATGCTGGTAAAATGTAAACAGTTCAATTCTTGCATTCTTTCAACATCAGTGTTGATATTTTTCGTGTCATTTCAAAGAGCAGCTTGTTAGATTTGAAGTGATGTGTATCAACCTTGTACTGAAATTTGGGAATATGGGATACTGAGTAGAGGAAATGCAGTCAAGTAAGGATCGATTAGTGGCCTGGGAGTCAGACCTGGGTTCCCTGCTCGCTCTGCCACTGACTTGCTACGATGTGATCTTGAGCAAGTCACTTCGTCTCCCACCCTTTGTCTGTCGTGCATGTTCAGAATGTCAGCTCTTCTGGGTGAGGTTTCTCTCTTACCACGTGTCTGTATTGTGCCTGGCACAATGTGGCCCTGATCTCTAGGTGCTGCTGTAATACAAATAAAAAGTTGAATGTATGATTACTGAAAAATGATTAGATTTGGTTAAAGATCTTTCTTTTGAAAAATAACCACTCAGCTGTGGATAGTAGGTTTGCATGCAAGATTCTCATACATTTAAGAGAAAACTCTCTGTTCATTTAAGCAAATACCAAGCCTCAATTCCTCTCTTGACTTTTTGCCTGCTGGGAACATGTGTAGATGTAAGCTAACAAGGAGCCTTCCATTTTCCATTTGCGAAGCTTCTTTACAGATCAGGCCTTGGAGTCTTCATGAAGTCTCATTTCACTTTTTCATTAAGAGGATACAATAGAATTTCTATAAGAATTGTGTTCTGTGAAAAGTACGTAGTAATAAGTATGCTTTAAAGGTCATTCATCAATAGGGCCCTACCAAATTCACGATCATGAAAAACGCATCATGGACCGTGATATCTGGTCTCCCCCTGTGAAATCTGGTCTTTTGTGTGCTTTTACCCTATACTATACAGATTTCACGGGGGAGACCAGAGTTACTCAAATTGGGGGTCCTGACCCAAAAGAGAGTTGCAGGGGGGTCGCAAGGTTATTTTAGGGGGAGTCACGGTATTGCCACCCTTACTGCTGTGCTGCTTTCAGAGCTGGGTGGCTGGAGAGCGGCAGCTGTTGGCTGGGCGCCCAGCTCTGAAGGCAGCGCCACGCCAGCAGCAGTGCAGAAGTAAGGATGGCAATACCATACCATGCCAGCCTTACTTCTGCGCTGCTGCCTTCAGAGCTGGGCGGCCGGAGAGTGGTGGCTGCTTACTGAGGGCCCAGCTCTGCAGGCAACAGTACAGAACCAAGGGGGGTGATACTATGCCATGCCATCCTTCTGCACTGCTGCTGGTGGCGGCTCTGCCTTCAGAGCTGGGATCCAGGCCAGCAGCTGCCGCTCTCCAGCTGCCCAGCTCTGAAGGCAGAACTACCGCCAGCAGCAGTGCAGAATTAAGAGTATTAGTACTGCAACCCCCCTATAATAACCTTTTGACCCCCCCACCCACAACTCCTTTTTGGATCAAGACCCCTACAATTACAACACTGAAATTTCAGATTTAAATAGCTGAAATCACAAACTTTATGATTTTTTAAAATCCTATGATCATGAAATTGACCAAAATGAACCGTGAATTTGGTAGGGCCCTATTCATCAGATTACAATGTGTAGATATTGAAGGCTCTGTTTCTAGTGCTGTTGATTTTTTTACAGCATTTTTCATCACAAATAGATTTTGTGTGTGTGTGTTTGCACGCTTCAAAAATTTTTCTAATAAGTTAGTGGGTATCTGTTGAAGTATGCCTTTAGTTGTACTGTGAAATGTATCAGCCTGTGAAGCTAACCTAATTTTTCCTTCATGACCATTATAATGTTGTGGCTTTTTATTATTCTAAGTGCCAAAATGGAGTGGAGCTTTTTTAAAATAACGTCTTTGCTTTTTTTTTAAATGATAGTGAAATGACTAGACCGATGGTATTAGGAAAAGCTCTTTTCCATTTTTAAAACATTTAAGTAACAATTAATTTGAGTAAACGTGTAAGCAAAACAGCAATTCTTTTACCATCCCTTAATTCCCCTGTATACAAATTTGATCTATGCAATATTAAGTGGCAGGCTGAACTATCTGCTCTTCATAGCAACAAGGTGACTGGCAAAAGACAACAAAATGTACCCTTTTATGCTGATTTATGTTGCAGAATCTCTGTGCTGCCTGCTTGGCGGAGCAGGTAGTCAGGGCACTGGATTCACCCTGAATTCAGCTGGTTGAATTTTATCCTTGGAAGGAAGTGATGATTTTTAACTTTTTGTAAGGAGGGCTTCAATTAACACTTGAAAAATGAGGATTGTTTAAACATTTCATCTGAGATTAAAAGTGATTCTAGTACCTCTGGAATTTAGAAGTGTGCCAGATAGATCTGGCCTGAATTAGACAGCATTTGAGTAATTAAGTAGCTACAGAGCACGAAATGAAATCAGTAAATAGATCTGGTTCTGAAACTCCTCTTTTGGTTTAAAATACCCTGTTTAGAAGGACTGTAACAGAGTCCAGTAAAATCTTTCACAAATAATGAAACTGTCAAAGATCCAGGTTGGGCTACTTAATTTTTGTCATGTTAGTTTTCTACTGTACAGAGATTTAGGGTTCGTCTTTATTGTATTCTGTATCAGCAGTGAAGTTTAAGATTGTTAGTCCAAAGTTAATATTCATACATATTTCCATAGTTTATTTAAAAAAAGACTTAATTGTCATATTCTTCTTCAGAATTTAGAGTTGTGTTGCTTCAATATTGCTAAATATTTGCTCCCCCCCCCGTTGTGTTAACCAAGTGTCTTTAGGATTGTCTGTTGTGAAATACAGTTGATGGCATAATCTAACCTGTGTCGTGTCCCCCCCCCCCAATAACATTATGTGAATGGGAGGCTTTGATTATATCTGTTTTTATTGGCTGTATTCTGTTTACAGTGTGTGTGTGTATATATTTATGTGGCAGTTGAACATATGAAATTTGGAAAGTTAAGGCCAACTGTCTTAAGAAATGTAAAAAATGAAATCCTTAGTTTAAAAATAAAACTAATATTAGGTCAATTAATTGGTGCATTGAAGCATTTTTATGTTGTGGAAAACTTTAGTAGACTGAGATGTATTCTAAAGATACTGCATCTGACCTGTATGCTAAGGTAATTGAGATGCTTGATGGAGCATAAACTGGGACTCTGAAAAATAGATGCCATAAGCCATTTCAGATCTACAGTGTGCATAGAATATTTGCATTCTAATACAAAACTATAATAAATAAATTAAAATTAATGGTTTTACAAAAACCTATTCTTCTGAGAGAGTGCATATGTCCTCTTTGGCTGCTGTTCCCCCACCCCTCCACACCATTGAGCTTTCTGAACTTTCAGGAAAACCATGTGAGTGCTCCTTTCTAATGCCAAATGAGTACTTAATTTGTGCCAGGGCTGAGCCCTAGCACCTTTAACTTGGCAGTTCATAGCCCCGGCACCTCTGGGCTTGCCGCATCAGTTTTGAATGTAAAAAATTTGCTTGAGCCCGACACCTGATTGCTTGAGCCCCGACGCCTCTTTCATTACAAATTAAGCACTGCTCCAAATATTTGGAAGGCTGAGGTTATAATAAAGCCATGTGGCTGCAATGCCTTCTGTTCTTTCCAGCCAGTTTAAAACATGTAAACATTATTTATATTAATTATGTCCTAGAACAGGTGTGGGCAAACTTTTTGGGCCGAGGGTCACATCTGGGTGGGGAAATTGGATGCAGGGCCGGGGCAGGGGATTGGGGTGTGGGAGGGGGTGCGGTGTGCAGGAAGGGGCTCAGGGCAAGGGATTGGGCAGAGGAGGGGGCTCAGGGAAGGGGGCGTATGAGGGGGCTCAGGGAAGGGGGTTGGGGTGCGGGAGGGGGCTCAGGGCAGGGGTTGGGGTGCAGGTTGGGTGTGGGGTGCGGCAGGGGACTCAGGGCAGGGGGTTGGGGTGCAGGAGGGGTGCGGGGTGTATGAGGGGGCTCAGGGCAGGGAGTTGGAGTGCGAGGTGCAGGCAGGGGGCTTAGGGCAGGGAGTTGGAGGGCGGGGTGCAGGAGAGGTTCGAGCTCCAGCCTGGCGCCGCTTATCTAAAGTGGCTCCGAGGTGCAGCGGCGTGCACCGGGGCCAGGGCAGGCTCCCTGCCTGCCTGCCCTGACCCCGGCCCCGCGCCACTCCAGGAAGCGCTGTGGCCCCTGGGGGGGTGGGGGTGCGGAGGGCTCTGTGTGCGCTGCCCTTGCCGCGCCTCCAGGTACCTCCCCCGAAGCTCCCATTGGCCGCGGTTCCCCATTCCTGGCCAATGGGAGCTGCGGGGGGCGATGCCTGGAGGCAAGGGCAAGGCACGTGGAGCCTTCTGCCCCCCCGCCCGGGGGCCTCTTCTGAGAGCGGTGCCGGGCTGCGGCACCACGGGGGGCAATCCCACAGGCCGGATCCAAAGCTCTGAAGGTCTGGATCCGGCCCGCGGGCCGTAGTTTGCCCACCCCTGTCCTAGAACAAAGAAAACTTGTTCATATTTCATCTGTGAAGGTGACAGTTTTAATGTTATGGGGTGTAGCGTGGTCTAGTGGTTATAACATTGGATACTAATCAATTCAATTAGATGCTTGTCTAAAAAATCTGCTCTAGGCATTAGTTTGGGGAAATTCTGTGGCCTGTATTATACAGGAAGTCAGGCTAGATGATCACAGTGGTCCCTTCTGGCCTTGGAATCTATGAATGAACGAGACTGGAAATCAACTTGAGTTACTTTTCCAACTTGCTGTATAATCTTGGATGAAAAATGCTCTATAAGGATAAAATATTCGTTGTTTTTGTTAATGTTCGTTGTTTTTGTGTATGTATGTAATTAGTGCTGTTTAAAGTGTCTGGGTATAGGAATTTTGGATATAGAGCAAACTTTTGTAAACACTTTTATGTGGCTGAGAGAATCCCAATAAATAGCTTTTCTGGTAAACTGTAAATACAATACGTGTGGGTACACTTTTTTTCTTAGAAGAATTTTCTTTAGCAGTATATCTAAATAACAGATAAGAGAAGAATCTGTTCTTAATCAGGTCCATGTGCAGAAACATTGAGCGAACTTTACAAAATCTTTAGGACTTGGTAAACAAACCTTTGAAATACGAATATACACATGCAGAACTTTTTTTTGGCATCTTTATTGTGAACACTGAAATATAACAACTGTAGAGCCTATTGTGTGTGTGTGTGTATGTATGTATATATGTATATATTTGGTAACTGAAATTTTGGAATGTCATAAACAGTTTAACATATGAGGGTTTATTTCTGGGTCCCTTAGCAACAGCCAGCAAATGCTTTTTTTGGACTAAGTTTTTTGTTTTTTTGTTTTTTTGTTTTTTAATTAAATATACTTTGGTGACATCCCTAGATAATTGAACAATTTCTTGGCAGAAATGGGAAGTTATTCCAGTGTTTGAAACATAAGGGATCATTTAAGTTTAAAACTATGAAAAGTGAGGTCAGCTTATTGTAAATGTTTAAATATAACCAGAATACTTTATTAAACAATACTTTTAACATACCTTTACAATTATTCTCTGGTCTTGAAAATATGTGTCGAAGCTCTTAAACCCATACATCTGTCCTGTCGAATATTAGAGTGAAGTATTGCTTTATTGTGAGAGATTTAACACCAGAAAGATTCACATAAAGTGGCGATGGCAGTTCAAGTACACCTATTTGATGAGTTCCCCTTTGGAGATGTGTTTAAATATTGGTGTATACCCAAGGTGAAACTTATTCTAATTGACCTTGTCTACACTAAAAAAATGTACTGTGCTAAAATTGTTCCTCTCAGTTGATGCATGTCCATCTTGGGTCCACACACAAGCATGGCAGAGTGTGAACTCTTTGGGGCCTGGTCTTTTCATTTTTATTTTGTGTGTGCAGAGCATAGCACAAGGGTCCAGATCAACAGTCTGGGCCTTCTGATACTACTGTATTAGAAATAATTTGTTTGAGGAGAAGCTGAGAAATGTGTCTAAAAAATGTAGACAAGTGAGACATTTTGAGTTGACAGAATGACTGTGTTGTTAGCAGAACAACCATACAAAAACAGAAACACCACACAAATATAAACTCTTGCTAAACTTTAAAACATAATTGGAAGCTGCTTTTCCTGTAAAGTGGTTAGACTTGGCTCTACTTTCCAGCCAGGCTTGTGTATCCAGTGGAGAGTTCCTATGAGATTTGTGCTTAGACACTCCTCTTTTCATAGAGTTACACGTAGCCAGCTTCCTCCTTATGGCTCAGTGGCTACCTTTGTTTTAGAATGCTCCTCTTTCTTATTAAACAGGGCACTTTTGGCCGCGAGTACTGTCTCTGATGTGATTAGACCTCTTAACTGTTTCCTTGGAGAGACCTAATCTTGGTGAGGAGAGATGATAGGCTTTCCCTGAAGGAGTTGGTTTTTAAGGGGGGAGAAAAAGTTCTTCTTTTCTCCTTCCTTTTACAGAGGCTTCTTGCCTTCCCTGATACAAAAAATGGATGAGGGTTTATCCCCCAAATATAAAATATACATACATGGGGTGAGGGTTTGGCTCTTGTAAGAGAATTCTCTTCCTAGTGAAAGGGGTAGGGGAACTGGTCATGTTGGAGGGTCAGGTGTGGGATGGGAGAAGTAATTGGCTACTTTCAGAAGGGGTAAAGGAAAGATCTGCATAGTATCCTGAAGCTTGTTCCTGCTGTGACTAAGGGCAGGTCTACACTACAGTCCGGATCAATACTCTGAGATCGATCCACTGGCGATCAATTTAGCGGGTCTAGTAAAGACCCGTGAAATCAACTGCAGATCGCTCTCCAGTCGACCCCTGTACTCTATCTCCGACCAGAAGAGTAAGGTAAGTTGATAGGAGATTTTCTCCCGTCGACCCCCTGCGGTGTAGACCCCGCGGTAACTCAAGCTAAGGTTCGTCGACTCCAGTTACATTATTACTTCTTTCTCCTGACCTTGAGTGTGGGAATGAAATTATGGGGTTGAGGGGGGAAGATTAGAAAGAATTTGTGTGGGACAACAGTAGAGGAGAGGAACTTAGATTGTAAGAAGAAGAGTTTGAGAGGGTAGGGTCCTCTTGCAGAGGATACCAGAATCCTAAAGCTGACAGCTTTATAGATTTTTGTCTATAAGCGGGAAATTACATAAAACATGTCAGAATGTGTTTTTAACATAAGACATGACAGTCCTTGTCTACACTGCATGTTTAACATGTCAGCTAGTCATCATTAATTCTAGGATCCACTCTGTGGTTCACATTGTCATTGACCAGCTGACATGTTAATCATAAACATCTTTGTCTGAGGAATGATGTCGTGTTTAAAATTGGTGTTATAAATTCATGCTCTAATGTGGTAAAATTTTCTAATGCGGACAAGCCCTTAATATAGCTTGGAGTTTGATTCAGTTTCTTAATTATCCTGAGTTCATTTGTTTTAGTACTGTATAAACACTGAAAAAGAAATCAAGATACTCAATGTTGCCAAAACATGTAGGAAAAATACATGTTCTAGTGAACACCTTTAAAAGATTCTTGGAGCTGCTAGTAATAATTTGGTACCATATTTGTTTGACAGTAAAGCAAATTATTTTTAAACCAAAACTATATTAAATATCCACATTAACTTTACATCTTGATGTTCAATATTTTTGTGTGAAGAAATATAATGTTCCTTGGCTTAGAGCTCCCGCACAGGAACTGGGGGAAGAAGTAAGCCAAAAATTAATTCTTTACTTTTTTATCATTTGTTTTTCGAGATTTTTGGCAGAAATCAAACATTCTTTGTTTTAGTTTTTCACTTCCCTTCACTTGATGTTTTACATCCCTTAAGTTTTCAATGCTCATTCTAGCTTGTTTGGTATGAACTTTGTGTTTTTGATACTGTAGCAGCATTTTTAGACTTTTTTTCCCCCTGAAGCTTAAAAATGAAAATAAGGAACTTGAATATAAAAATGTTTAACACCAAGGCAGCAAGCTAAATCAACCGATAAATCAAAATTAAGATTGATTAGCTTCAAAACTATGCCTTCTTGTTTACTCACAATCATTAGTTAAAGGAAGTAGTGAATTTTCATTAAAGTTTGCTGTCCTGGTTTGCATCACAACTTTGTATAAACAGAATTTTACATTTCTGACTTAATTGTTTTCATATGATGTATGAAACAATTTATTTGATAGATGAATCTCTATGGTTCTTCATCCAACAAAGTTTACTATGTTTGTTGAGGGGAAAGGGAAGTAGGACAGTTGGGAAGAAGGAGAGACTGTTATGACATGGTCTTGCCGGTGTAGACAGGGCTAAACTATATCATAAGGTTGTTACGGCCCTGGTCTATATAGGCAAGAAAACAGTTCACTTGACCCAATTAGAGTCTAGAATCTGGAAGATTGTATTACTTTAGTTTTTTTCAAAAGCTTGACTACTTATAATGTTTTATGGACTTAAAATCATTACCACACAAGCATATAGGTCAGGGGTCGGCAACCTTTCAGAAGTGCTGTGTCGCGTCTTCATTTATTCACTCTAATTTAAGGTTTTGCATGCCAGTCATACATTTTAACATTTTTAGAAGGTCTCTTTCTATAAGTCTGTAATATATAACTAAACTATTGTTGTATGTAAAGTAAATAAGGTTTTTAAAATGTTTAAGAAACTTCATTTAAAATTAAATTAAAATACAGAGCCCCCTGGACCGGTGGCCAGGACCTGGGCAGTGTGAGTGCCACTGAAAATCAACTCGCGTGCCGCCTTCGGCACGTGTGCCATAGGTTGCCTACCCCTGATATAGGTTATAGTTTTATTACACTAAAGATTCTGTCACATTCCAGAAGTATTTAAATCTAGAGCTGACATCTGATGATTTAATGACAACTTTCATTCTATAATTCTAAGTGCATTAGTTGCTTATAAATCACACAAAAGGCTTTATTCTCAAATTTTGCTATGCATTTTAAGAAATAAAATGCTTAACATGTGTAATAATATAACAGAATAATTAGCAGTCTGAGCATTGGTGACTCTTTAGACCTACAAATTTAGGATTAGAGGTTTCTGGTGGTTATCCCTGTCAAACAATCTTCAGAAACCGATTAATAGACAAAGAATCAAATTCATTCTAATGTCCATATACCAAACCTTCTAGCCCTCCCTTGGGATCAACTTTGAATAAACATTGACACATCCTCTTACCCTCCCTCCCCCGTCCTTCAATAACTTGAGTTAAGATATGCATCCAAATTGCAAAAAAATATTGTACTTGTTTACAAAACCCTCTATTATATATGTGAAATCTGGGGTGTATCATGCTACCTCTTTCCGATCATTGTCTTTGAAATACATTGCATGCTTGTACAATCCTAAATAATTCCCCTCCCTGTGGTATTGACACCTTCAAGAATTGGTTGATATATGTAGCCTCACTCTCTTAATCATCATGTAGCAAAACAAAATAAGAGACAATAGACATAAGTTTGTGACTCTTGTCCTTCAACACTTTTTTCGTTCACTGTCCAGCATATACGTTAAAGAAATGACTAGGTTCTATATGCTCGCAGCCGGTATATGAGTAAAGAAGACACTGGGAAAACTGGGTTGGAGAGCACAGACAATGGAAGAACAATGGCTCTGCAAAACACTGCTCCCCTGTCTTCAATTCCACAGAACCTCCTGTGCCACAAGTTAGCCTTTTATTCAGATATCCGAGCAGGAGTTAATGGTGCTCCATGAAGTACTAACTCCAGTTCCACTACTTCACCTACCACTTTGTGGAGGTGGAGTGGGGATGGGTGGGAAGGGATTTGTCTGGATAGAGAGACCAAAGGTAGCATTGCTCTAGAGCAGTGTTTCCCAAACTTGGGACGCCGCTTGTGCAGGGAAAGCCCCTGGCGGGCCAGGCCGGTTTGTTTACCTGCCGCGTCCGCAGGTCCGGCCAATCGCTGCTCCCACTGGCCGCAGTTCGCTGCTCCAGGCCAATGGGAGCTGCTGGAAGTGGCGCGGGCCAAGGGACGTGCTGGCTGCCGCGTCCAGCAGCTCCCATTGGCCTGGAGCAGCGAACCGCGGCCAGTGGGAGCCGCGATCGGCCGGACCTGCGGAGGCGGCAGGTAAACAAACCGGCCTGGCCTGCCAGGGGCTTTCCCTAAACAAGCGGAGTCCCAAGTTTGGGAAACACTGCTCTAGAGGAAACTCTATTGCTGTGGGAGGGGAAGGAGACAGCACACTGCAGTACTCTGTTTTCCCTACAGATCACAAAGTTTGAAGGCTTTGGCCTCTCAAATTCTTTTTTCCTAGAGGGGAATAATCAGAGGAAATTCTTTGAAGTAAAACCTATGGAGTTCCTGGATTTTTTGTCCCCCGTCCATGAGTTTAGCCTGAGATAAACTGTGTGTGTGTGTGTGTGTGTTGGAGCAGGGGTGGGGATTAAGGGTATGATGCAGGTTCCTATCATCTATTTGTATCAATTTCCCCCCCCCTTTTTAAAAAATATTCCTCAAAGACTTACAACAACATACACGTACAGTGAGGGCATATTTGATAGTCTACATCAGGGGTAGGCAACCTATGGCATGGGTGCCGAAGGCGGCACGCGAGCTGGTTTTCAGTGGCACTCACACTGCCCAGGTCCTGGCCACCAGTCCGGGGGGGCTCTGCATTTTAATTTAATTTTAAATGAAGTTTCTTAAACATTTAAAAAACCTTATTTACTTTTCATACCACAATAGTTTAGTTACATATTATAGACTTATAGAAAGAGACCTTCTAAAAACATTAAAATGTATGACTGGCACGTGAAACCTTAAATTAGAGTGAATAACTGAAGACTCGGCACCCCACTTCTGAAAGGTTGCCGACCCCTGGTCTACATTGTTGGCCCTGTACAACCTGAGCAGGTAGTCAAAATTCTGAGCCCTGAGAATGTTCTAGTTCAAAGTAGAAATTGATGAAATTTAGTGTTTTCTTTGGTGCAATCTTGTTTATTTACAAGCAATGTACAAAGTCCTGAGCCTCTAAATGCAGAAGAAACCAAGAACAAAAGGAGCAATTTCTTAGCTTACAGCCCCCAAACCTCCAGCCAACACCAGACCCAGAAGCTCTCTCTCTCGTTTTCTCCAGGGTCACGCTGTGCTTACAGGTTCCTGCTTGGGTTTCTTGCCATTCCCTCTATCTTTTCTTGTCTGTTCTCTGTTTCTGTGATCTCTCTTTCCACACCAATCTACTCATCCAGAAGCCCCAAGGTAGGTTGTCACACACCTTTTGTCTTTGGTGGGGATTTATTCTTACATTTATGTTAACTAAAGAGTGAGTTCACACCTGTCAATCTGAGTGGAATTTTAAACTCAACCAGGAATAAAGTTGCACCCAACTCATAATCATATAAAGAAACTTCACTCCACATGAACGTGGTAGATGGAGAACTTTAAAGAAAAATACTTAAGGTTTCAATTGGGTGGAAAGTCTCTTCATTCATCCTGCCCTGGGGATAAAGTTTTATCATTTTTGCTGTTAATGGAATTGTTAGAAGATTTCCATTTAGCTGATAATTTTGAATACATTTTAGACAGGTCCTATGGGCACATACGTGGCTTTTGAAGCTAGTCTTAAAACAGGCCCCTTTTGCACTGCCCAGCTGCACCATATTTGAAACCTTGCTTAGAGAGAATTGTGTTTAAATAGAATTCATACTTGTTTTCAAACATGATTCAAATCCCAGTGGTAGACAGAGCCTTAGTGTCTTACATTCTGGAAAAGTCATGTAGCAGATGGACTTGAAATCAGATTGTTTTTGGCTGTTGAAAGTTTACCCTCTACTGCCTCTAAGCCAGCTGTCTGCTTCCTTAAACACAGACTTTCGAAAAATGCATTCTTGTTTTAATAGCTAGAGGAATGTGCTGTGTACGTCTAATTCTTCATATATTTAGTATTTCTATCAGGTTTTTTGTCTTGATATTTTTCTAATTGAAAGGACTGTTTGGTTCTTTCAAGTTTCAGTCCTTTAAGAATTTTTTTAAATTTTAGAATTTTAAATTTTACCTCCGTACCAAAGTAAACATTTGAGGCCAAATGGCTTTTTTGAGTAAAGAAGGATTAGGAGCCAAGACTTAAATAGTTCCCTCTCATAAAATGTCAGCGTGTAATTGAATCACTTATGTGACTACTCTTTCTGTGTTTTGCTTGTTGGTTATAATGGCATTCCAACAAGATGACTTGTCACTCAAATACCCATCAAGATGCAAGGTGGGTTTCTTGGAGACATCCACATCTTTCCTATATGCAATAAAGTGGATGTGCCATTTTCTTACTGTTGAGTTCTTTGGGCTGCTGTATGGGGCAAAGAGTTTACATTTCTAAGTACAATTTGTCACTTCCCCTACAGTGATCATCCTGGATTGGTAAACAAGACAAATATGGAAAAAGGCAGTTACCATTACTGATAGATTACTGATCTCTTCTAATAACTGCCAAGCAAGTTGTAAATTTATAGAAATGTCTAAGACTGGCATAGGCCATTGGCACCCAGCTACTATGCTGATGGGCACATACCTAAGAGGTTGTCTGCACATGAAAACTAATCCAAAACAAGATAGGGTGTAAATTTAAAGCAGAATTACTAGTCCTGATTGATTGATTTATGGATGCCCTTATTCTGGAATAGAGTGCTTTATTCCAAAATTATCTTAATCCTGAATTAGAGGCCTTATTCTGAATTTGTTTAATTCCATTAGAAAAACTTCCATTCATGGAGTTAATCAGTAATAGCTTTTCTGGAATAACTCCCTGTGTAGACAAGCCATAAAACAGACCATGTGGAAAGAAGAGGTGTTTTTTTGAAGCATTAAAGCTCAGTTTTTATAATCCAGTTTGCAGTAGTACTCACTTTCAGATTTTCATGGAATATTCATTTATCTGTCACTCTAGCAGAAGTTTGTTTATCGCTGTTTCTATATTAAATGCCTTATTTTTGTGTGGATAAATGGAGAGAAGCTTAAATTTTCCCAATAATGCTTTTTATTTGTATAAATGAAAATGTTTCTGTAGTCTACTACAGGTCATGATTTCATGATTGATTCTGCTAGCTAGTTTATTTAAAGTATTTTGAGAACTAAGTTTTGAATGATAACTCTATAAATTAGAAAAAGGTTTTGTGCAGAACAAGATACCATGTTTTTTCAGTAGTTGCTGTCGAAGGGTGGTTTAATTTTTTTCTGTGCGTTTATATGTTCCTTGAACATTCACATGAAATTCACAGAGATGTGCTGGTACAATGGGACTTAGTTGTGCTTGCGTCAGTAGAGAAGGATGACCAAGGCCTCTTAGGAGCAAGACTTTAATAATAAAAATATTAAAAGACAACCTACTAAGAATTCGATGATGAACTTTTGCTAGTAGAACTTGTCTGCGGTATACTTAGTATTCTGTGTTTCTGTTTTCAATTTAGAATGTATGCATATCTTGATAAGGTAGCTAGAAAGGGAAACTTAACCTTCGCCCTCAATCCAGTACTTTAAGTGACTTTCTAGCATTGAGTGAAAAGAGGTATGGAATTTCTGAAACAGTAATGATTGAATTTAAGAGGTAAGATTAATGGAGCTGTTTCACTCAACATTCACTTTAACTTTTAAGATTTGGAACACTTTTGATAGAAGACAGATTGAAAAAACTGTCCTCAGCAGTTGCATCCTGACACTTAAAGTGCAAAACAATCTGCAGATTGGAGTGAAAATAGTAGCAATACACTTTAAAGGTTAACACTATGTGTATTTCTCTGTATAGTCATCTGACCTTAAAAAACGGACACTTAACATGGGGTCACTACTAAATTTTGCTATTACAATTTAAACAATGCAAACTTTATTTTGCAATAAATCATATCTAGAAATCCTAACTATACAACTTGGCATCTTACTTTTATTGTTTATAAAAGAAGAACAAAGTTGGTGGTGGTTCTATTTAATTCTGAATCAAGGAGCTGTACACCGTTGTTTTTTTTAATCCCCTCTTTTTAAATATAGGAGCTGGTAATAAGGAAAGATGGATGTAGATTTTGAAAACATCTAGATATAAACAGCTGTGAAAATATAACTCCTTCACCTTTACCAGGATGCTCTATGTTTCGGTGTGCTTTGATCTTCTATGTTTCTGGTGTGCAATGACTTCATTTCCTCAGTCTCTTGAAAGCAGGAAGATCTTGATAACCATGAATAAACTTTAAAAAGTAACCATGAATAAACTTTAAAAAGTAGCTTGATAATGTTATGATTTTGTAGTAATATGTGGTTTGAATAATTATTTGGATTACTTGTTTACAATATATGTGGTAATGGCTGGGGAATTAACACTGATTTCAGTTGCAGTGTGCTATGTCGCTAAATTTATGATACCTTGGACATCAAGATTACAAAAGTGTATTAAAAATGAGGTGGACTAAGTAACAATGTATTTTGGCACAGCACCTTTTCAAGTACTACTGATGCTCCCCCATCCCATTCTTTATACAATTGTTTTACAGTTTGTAAGTTTGCATGAAATTGGTTCAGGCATTTGAACTCAATCTGCTTCACAAAACATCCTTTCGTATTCAGAACTAAAATTTTGTGAATTCTTTACTGATTTAGCTGATTTTTGTTCAAACCTGGCTAGATTCTGTAAATCTCAGTGCAATCCAGGAATTAGCTAGTTTGGAACAAAATACTTCCTATATTTTGAAAATCATGAACATTACAAATTAAGAAGTTTTATGCTATTCCATTGGTCAGCTTATACCTAGAAGTATAAGGATTTGTATAATCCCTTCCATTTTTTAACTTATGAAAATGTAACTGTGGATGTTTTCATTATCCTTATGCATGTCCTTAGTTCAGTGGGACTACTCATACTCAACTTCAACCTTGTAAGTATTTGCAGGGTTGGGGTCTTTAATGTTTAAATCAGGGGTCGGCAACCTATGGCACGCGTGCCAAACATGGCACACGAGCCGATTTTCGGCGGCACGCCACTGCCTGCCAGTCCCAGCCCCACTCGCCCCCCCCGCCCACCGCTCTCCCCTGCGGGGGCAGGAGGCAGAAGCTTGGACCTGCGGCAGCCAAGCTCCCGCCTCCCCCGCTTCTTCCGCCAGCTTGGAGCTTTCCTGCCCCTCCTCCTCCCTCCCGACAACCAGCTGATGGCCGGGGGAAGGGGGGCGGAGCCGAGCCGCAGCGTGCTCGCTGCTCCGGAGACAGAAGAGGTAGGGACCGGGCCTTGGGGAAGCGGGTGGAACAGGCATATCCCTTCCAGCCCCCTGCCCTGAGCCGCTCAGGGCAGGGGGCTGGGAGCACCCCCACAACCCGAGCACCCCAGCCCTCACCCCTGAACCCCCAGCCCTCTGCCCTGTACCCCTGAACTCCCCCACACCCCCAGCCCTCTGGGCTGTACCCCTGAACTCCCCCCCAGCCCTCTGCCCTGTACCCCTGAACTCCCCCCCAACACCCAGCCTTCTGCCCTGTACCCCTGAACTCCCCCACACCCCCAGCCCTCTGGGCTGTACCCCTGAACTCCCCCCCA
>QXTE01000109.1:1488228-1552523 GCA_003942145.1 Platysternon megacephalum | reverse complement strand
GCCCTGCACCTCCACACACCCCCCCCAGCCCTCATCCCTGCCCCCCTCCTCCCCCCCAGGTCTGGGGTCCCAGCTGCCAGCCCCATGCCTTTTAAAAGATCAGCATTTTAATTTAATTTTAAATGAAGCTTCTTAAACATTTTGAAAACCTTGTTTACTTTACATACAACAATAGTTTAGTTATATAATATAGACTTATAGCGAGAGACCGTCTAAAAAACGTTAAAATGTATTACCGGCACGCGAAACCTTAAATTAAAGTGAATAAATGAAGACTCGGCACACCACTTCTGAAAGGTTGCCTACCCCTGGTTTAAATTTTACTCAACACTTGGCCTGTGATATCTTATAGCAGTGAGTTTCACAGTTTGGGCTTGTCTGCTCTGCCCTGCAGTTTGGACTAGGGTGTGAGCAGCTCTTACATGGAGGAGTTTCAGTGCAACACTTTGGTGCACATTGCTATTCACACCCCTGTAGTCTGAATTGTTGGGCAGTGTACACATAACCCTAGTTATGTTTTGTATAAAAGACTTACTTTAGTCTGTTTGAAATCTTTTGCTTTTCAATTTAATGACCTTTCCTCATTCTTGTTTAATAAAAGGATGTATTGGAGCACCCCATTTACTTTCGTTGTCACTTATTATTTTGCATATCTGCTAGAGGGGTCTTTGTTTCAGTAAGAATTTCAGTTGTCTGATGCACTATAAATGCAATCTAGACTGAGTGTTGCACTCTACTTAGAAACTAAAATTCCAGTTCATTAATTTATTAAAGAATATGGTACAAATGCATGATCAGACACCTCAGCTGCTGCAGATTTTGGGAATACCACATAAGTACATCAAAATGGGAAAAGATATGATTAACGTTTAGAGCATTAATCAAAAGAGATGAGGCGTGTGTGCGCGCGTGTGTATATATTTAAATTTTGTATGTTTGTGTGAGTATATTTAGAATTACTTTGTATATGGAAAATTATAGTAGATATAGAACATTGAAACTGGACAAATAGAAAATAAACTGTAAGGAATCCTGTATTTGAAGTGGGATGGAGACTAGCTGACCAAAAATGTTCTTTTTAATCTGTAATTTCTGTGGTTCACCATGTATTTGAACAATCTCTAGGAAAGATAATATATCTTAGGTGATCCTTCTGTTTTCAATCCAGCTGATTAAGGCTAAATATGAGGTCACTGTCCAAAGTTCTCAAGTAAAAAATTTGACATCTAAACTACTCATACATTCCCTCCTACTAAGGATCACGGGGAACCTATATGCCTGCCAAAATGAGTTGCAAACAGTTTTAATACTCCATCTTTTCAGAGGGGAGGCTCTAATCTGGAAAACGCAGGCTGTGGGGTTTTGTTTTGGGGTGTGTGAGAGAGAAATGAATATGTTGCATAAGCAAATACTTTCTGGATTGCTTGGACAGTAAGGGACTTGTCAGTGTCACTCCCCTGATGGCTTATCAAAGAGCAGTGTGAATATATCTAACTCCATAACCCCAACAAGCTCTCTCTCTGTGTTTGTGTTTTTGTTTTGTTTTGTTTTGCTCCCATTTTATTTCGGATTTTAAGATTGTAGCCCTGTTTTTTGGGGGGCAGACTCTTTTTTTTTTTTTTTTAAATTCTCCCCTCATAGATCAAGGTGCACGTCAAATCAGCAAGGATGTTTGTGAGTTTGACGATTGTTCATTCTGACAGTGTCTCAATGTTGGGTCAGAAAAAGTTTTCTTTGTAACATAAAGCATGTAAACTGCAGAGAAACAGACTTAAACTGGTTGCTGTGTAACACATTGTCTTTGACCTAAACTTGGCTCCTGTCCTTTAACTTCACATCTGTGAATGACTCATAACAAGCAGGGCTATCTGAAAAGAAGAGTATGTTTTTATCTGAAGCTGTAGAGTTTTTGTTTAATTTTTTTTAGAGCCTTGCTACATTTTCTCCTATTAATGTACCATACAATATCTATTGGTATGCTTATACAAGAAAAAAGAGTGGTTAAACATTGGAAGAGGGTTGAACACCAAACAAATGGAAAGAATGCCCTCAGTCCTCATTCTATTGCAAGTAGAGCTTTGGTGTGTTTGGCAGTTATCAGTCAAAATTCTTTCTCTCCTCACTCTCATCCTCTCTGCTTTGAACACTTATGAATAGGGCCCTATCAAATTCAGGGCCATGAAAAACACACCACGGACTGTGAAATCAGGTTTTTTGTGAGCTTTTACCCTATACTATACTGATTTCATGGGGGAGACCAGCGTTTCTCAAATTGGGGGTCCTGACCCAAAAGGGAGTTGCAGGGGGGGTCTTCAGAGCTGGGTGGCTGGAGAGCAGTGAGTGTTGGCCAGGCACCTAGCCAGCAGCAATGCAGAAGTAAGGGTGGCCCTGCCATGCCATGCCATTCCATGCCATCCTTACTTCAGCACTGCTGCTAGTGGCGGCTCTGCCTTCAGAACTGGGCTCCCAGCCAGCAGCTGCCTCTCTCCGGCCGCCCAGTTCTGATGGCCGTGCCGCCTCCAGCAGCAGTGCAGAAGTAAGGGTAGCAGTACTACAATCCCCCCTATAATATAACCTGGAAACCCCTCCCCCCCAACTCCTTTTTGGGTCAGGACCCCTACAATTACAGCACTGTGAAATTTCAGATTTAAATATCTAAAATCATGAAATTTATTATTTTAAAAATCCTATTACCGTGAAATTGACTAAAATGGACCGTGAATGGGCCCTACTTATGAAATATTACATGTTCCCTTGTATCGTGCAAGGTCTGTCTTCATTATGCTAAGGGACACAGAGCCATTATGGTGGGTACTTCAGCCTGCTTGCAGCTTGAGGGCAGAACCAGACTCGGGGGCAGAACCAGGGTCTGTCTTCTACCTCTCCCCCTCATTGAGTGCCTTGTTAAGGAGCTCAGCCTGCTCTCTTTCCACCTCACAGCCCATTCTGGCTTAGATTGCTTCTGCCCATCTCCTGTGGGAAGAAAGAAGTTAGGCAGGATCAGAAAGGCCAGCTCTGCTGGGCAAAATGCATGTACCGTCTGAGCAGCCTAGTCCCAGTGGCTTGCCCTGGCCCCTCTCCCTATGCAGGAAAGGAAGCAGGCAGGGTTGGAAAAACTGATTGCAGGAGCAAATGGCTCCCTCTCTCCCATATCCATGTAAGGAACAATGGCAGAAGGGCCATGTGCCAATTGGAAGATATCACCTAAGTCCCTAGAGCTTGCACCGGCAGACACTCTCTTGACTGCAGAGCTCAGATGCCTCCTCCCCGTCAGCCTCTCCTCGGGACAGTGGACACAGCATCGATGCTGCCAATATAAGAGAGTGCACTTGGGCCTTCAGGCGTAGTACTCTCCCCTGCTATCACCTCAATAACAGCCTGCCGTGGATTTCCCCTACTGATACTTCAGGCTGGGGCCTCCAAGGAAAACTCAGACCCATGTGGTCCAGGTGAATCCCATGCAGAAGAGGAGTAGATCTTCTGGTGAGTTCAGAGACTCAGAATGGGAACCTGTCGGGGAGAGGAGACAATAAACCCAGCCTCTTTGAAATCACGGAGATTGCTAGCCACTTGGGGTTTTTTGGGGGACAATCTTTGAGCCCAGTTTCACTCCCTTTCCAAAGCAGGATTATAGAGACTAACTCCCCAAAGGAGACAAACTACAAAGTCACAATCTGAATTGAATTAATCATCAGAAGGGTCTTGGCCCTGAAAGCATGGATCAAGAAGGTAGGTAGCAGCATTATGCAATCACTTGATTATTTTCCTTGATGTTATTTTGTCTATTATCATTTTCTCTTCAGCATTTGTAAGTGGTCTCTGTTCAGTATTCTCACAAATGTTTCTTAACATTCAGGAATTTGTTCTTGTCATTGGACAATGTAGAACTATTATTTTCCATATTCTGAATGGACTGAGCTAGAGGTTCAAGCTGTAAAATTAATTTTTAGTTTCTCATCCAAAAGACATCATCAAGAATGTCAGTGCTGATTACTCGGGGGGCAACATCTGGCCACCTTGGCTTCAACAACAGCTGATTGAAGAGTCTTCTTGCCTATTTGAATAACTGAGACATTGAATAGGGGCTGTCTATACATTATGTAATGCACGATAGAGTGGGTGGGATGTTAATTTTGTGTGTTTGTGTTACAAGAGGGTGAATTGACCTTGAAAATCATAAAAAAAATCTTATATTATTTAAGGATAGCCCCTTTGTAAGATAGTCAATGAGTATCTTACAAGAGTTATTCTGTGTGTGTGAAATTGGGTGCTTTACTAAATGGTGCTGAAAAATGGCTGCTGGTTCTTGACAATGTTTTTTTCACCTTTGACATGATGAGAAGGATGTCAGATCTTCAGCATCACCAATGAAATTCATTGTATGGGCAGCACATCCATAACACAGGTGTGGGTGCTAATTTATTAACAAAGCTCAAGCAGGTTTCATATTAGTAGTGTTGGTGAGTCACAACTAAAATAGCCTGTGGTGGACCCGCCTGTTTGATTGTAATTTTAAACCACTCGGCAATATATTGGGCTGTGTGGTGATGCTCAGTTGTACATTGGAATGAATAAAACACTGTTTGTGGAGTTGTTTCCATGAAGCGTATGACACCCTCACTGTGCATGTTGCTCCATCCATCAGGCACTAGAGGCACATGAGGTGCTTCTGCAATAAGAACACCAATCCTTTTTCACATTGTCTGCTTCTGAAAGCCATTTCTAACTTGGTACTTTGTAAATTGGACACAGCATATGAAAAACTTCTAGCGCAGGGGTCGGCAACCTTTCAGAAGTGTTGTGCCAAGTCTTCATTTATTCACTCTGGTTTCACGTGCCAGTAATACATTTTAACGTTTTTTAGAAGGTCTCTCTCTGTCTATATTATATAACTAAACTATTGTCGTATGTAAAGTAAACAAGGTTTTCAAAATGTTTAAGAAGCTTCATGTAAAATTAAATTAAAATGCTGATCTTACGCGCCGGCCCGATCAGTCCACTGCCGGCCTGGGGTTCCGTTCACCTAAGCCGGCAGCAGGCTGAGTGGGACCGGCGACCGGGACCCCGGCTGGCAAGGGGCCGGCAGCCAGAACCCCAGACCGGCAGTGGGCTGAGCGGGGCCGGCGGCCGGGACCCCAGACCAGCAGTGGGCTGAGCGGCTCAGCCTGCTGCCGCTCAGCCCGCTGCTGGTCTGGGGTCCCGGCAGTGTCCACATAGAGTGGGTACCTACCTTCTCCCTGGTTCGAGCCCATTCTCTTCCTCTCTCTCTGCACTGAGCTGAGGGTGGGAGTGCACTGAGCACAGGGCTGGGGGTGAAGGAGCAGGCTGGGGGTTGGGGGGTAGGGTCTGGCGAGGAGCTAGAATGAGGGAGGGGGCGCAGGGTTGGGGCAGAAGGTTTGGGTGTGGAGTGCTTACCTGGACAGCTCCCATTTGGTACGAGGGGTGCAGGTGGGAATGTGGGGGGGGGGGCGGTGCAGGAGCTCCCATTTGGTGTTCAGGGTAGGGGTGGGTATGTGTGGGGGTGCAGGAGTCAGGGCTGGGGCATGTGAGGGGGGTGCAGGAGTCAAGGCATGGGGGGCTCGGTATGTGTGGGGATGATGGAGTCAGGGCTGGGGTCATGGGGGGGTACAGGGGTCAGGGCAGAGGGCTGGGGTGTGTGTGAGGGGGTGCAGGAGTCAGGGCAGAGGGCTGTGTGTGTGTGGGGGATAGGGCGGGGAGCAGGGTGGGAGTTGGGACTCCTGGGCTCCGGGAAGGGGTTGGTGTCTGACGCTCGGGGAAGGAGTGCTGGGAGCGAGGACTCTGGATTCCTAGGTTTCCAGCTGGGCTCTAGTTGTTTGAGGGGGTGGGGGGCAGACAGAGACTAGGGCTCTGGACTCCTGGGTTCTGCCCTCAATGCCGGAGGGGAGCAGGGGCCAGTGACCTGGGGTGGGGAAAGAGGCGCGACCCAGCTGGTCCCAGGGTCCAGCAGGCGGCGAGCCACAGCCCCCGGGCTCGGGTTCGGGCTGTGGGACGTGGCCTGCCCCAGTACAGAGCCGAGCTCATCCTGGCACCGGGGCTCCAACCCCAGGACAGCCTGCCTGAGTCCAGGGAGCGGGGCCGGCCGTGCTCGGGGTGGGCGGGCACACAGCGCAGCTGGGACCCAGGACCCTTCCCCACTTACAGGCCTCGCGGGCGCTGCAACTCCTGTGGGGCTGGGTCCCTCTTCCTGCCCCCGCCGGCGGGGCCACTTCCGAGGACAGCGCTCAGACTCCGAGGACGCCGCTAACCCGGAAACACAACCTCCCGCCGGAAGTGACAGAGGTCAGGAAAGCATGTGCAAATGCCGGTGGGAGGGGCGGAGAAGAGCGGGCCGGGCAGGATTTTTAATGGCATGCTGCTGCCTGCCGGGGTCCCGGCCACCGGCCCCGCTCAGCCCGCTGCCGGCCTGGGTTCGGCAGCGGGCTGAGTGGGGCTGGCGTCCGGGACACCGGCAGACAGCAGCGTGCCATTAAAAGTCGGCTCGCGTGCCGTCTTTGGCACGCGTGCCATAGGTTGCCGACCCCTGTTCTAGCGTATAAGGATTTTCGACTACATGAAATGTATTGCTGGCATAAATACTGCTAGCAAATGTATGATTACGCTTGTTTTTCTTACTATGGGACATTCTATCTCAAAACCTCTTAATACCAATTTGATGAACACGTGAAGACTTTCAAGGAGAGCAGAAGTCTTCAATGCTGAAGCGGATGGAGTAGTAAAATTCTTATTAGAAGATGAAGAAAGGGAATTAACTTCATTTTCATTGTCACTCATGTTAGTCAACTCTGCATCATTACTCTTATTAATGACTCACTACTGTTATTAATGTCTCACTACTTCTGCAATGCTCTTTCAGTATGAGGATCTCTTGTATTTCAATCTACTAATAGCCAGTCAGTGCTGTTTCTGATGGTCATTGTTCCAGAAAATTTCAGACAATCAAAATGGTTTGGGGGCATGTTGCCCTCCTCCCTGCTAGGAAGGACCTTTTATAGACTCCCAGAGCACATGGAAGGGTGGGGGGCTGGTAGCCCCTCCTCCCTGAAGCACAAACAATTGATTCATAAGTAGCGGGAGGAGGAGGAAAAGAGCAGGAAGTAAAGGGCCTCTACAAAGATGTCACCCTCTCCCTCATTAGCATAGAATTTTTGAAGTCATCAGCAAGATTTGGCTGGGGATGCTTGTGTGTGTATGTATGGTTATG
Organism: Platysternon megacephalum; assembly: GCA_003942145.1. Lineage (NCBI taxonomy): Eukaryota > Metazoa > Chordata > Testudines > Platysternidae > Platysternon > Platysternon megacephalum. The sequence continues at coordinate 1,545,301 of QXTE01000109.1, read as the reverse complement.
AAGGGGACTCTTGTTGAAAGGAAAGAAGCGGGGTGGGGGGGAGTATTTATGTGGGCATGTAATGTAGGTTGTTAGCTTTGTTAAGGGTGGGGGAGGTGTTAAGGGGGTCTAATAGCTGTGATACTTTTGCTGTTAGGGAAGAGGCTTAGTGGCTGTGCATCTTTTCTCTTTGTGTTGGGGGAGGAGGATTAATGACTGAACTCTCCTTTTCCTCCCTGGTTCCCTTCTGAGTTAATTTGTGTGTTTGACTCATCAGTTTATATTGTTAGCTCTTGGGGGAAGAGACCATGTCTTTTAACTTGTTTAATTTGTTGTTTAAGCTGCCATGTATGTTGATGGCCTGGTATACGAATAAATGTATATATAAAGTTTGTTCTAGGTGATTCCAGCTGATCAAGATGCTCGGCTTTCAGTTATTTTACCTTTTTCCCAGCAGGTGGCATTAACATGTAGTAAAGTGAGTGATCAAGACATTTAAGTAGGCTTGCTAACAGATGGCACTATGATGCAATAGAAAAGGTAGGTCACTGCCTACAATAGGACATGCTTGCTTGAATATTGGACAATATTTGACCAGGGTCAAATAAGAAGTAGTCAAATTACCAGCTTGCCAAGCCTAAAATGTATAGTGGGACTCCTTATCTTGGAGCCACTAGGCCCCACTGGTAGCCTCTTACACTGCCTTGGTAGAGGTGGAACTTTTAAAAACCTTAGATTATAGCTGACTAGAGGACATTTTACAGAAGCTCTGGAGGTTTCAAATTTTATATTTGCGCTGCATTGAAACGAAAACAAAACTTTTTTGAATGTTTTAGTGAAAATGGAATTATGTCAAAGTGTCTATTTTCAGACCAAATTCTGAGCTTTTTGACTTACAGCTGTTACTAGTTCAGTTTCAGATTCCACTGTTTGCAGGCCTCTTTTAATCAAGGCCAATTGTTTGTTCATTTAATTGAAATAATTGGTATAGAAGGTTTAGCCTCCGAGAGGCTTGTTTTTTGCTAGAGAAATACAATTGGTTTAATTTCAGAGCTTTCTTTTTATCTCCTATATTGCGTGTATTTTATGAGGTATCTTATTTTATGAGCTATATAATCTGTGAATAAAGATTCTTCAAAGGCCTGGAAAATAGTACAATTGGAAACTAAAACATAGGCCATTATTTTCAAACATGAGTGCCTGAAATTACTCACTTATACCCATATTTATGCACATAATAAAATGGAGCACAAAAGAGACATTATAATTAGGGCTGTCGATTAATTGCAGTTAACTCACGCGATTCACTAAAAAAAATTAATGGCGATTAAAAAAATTAATCGCACTGTCAAACAATAGAATACCAATTGAAATTTATTAAATATTTTGGTTGTTTTTCTACATTTTCATATATATTGTATTCTATGTTGTAACTGAAATCAAAATGTATATTTTTGATTACAAATATTTGCACTCTAAAAATGATAAACAAAAGAAATAGTATTTTTCAGTTCACCTCATACAAGTACTATAGTGCAATCTCTTTGTCATGAAAGTGCAACTTACAAATGTAGATTTTTTTTGTTACATAACTGCGCTCAAAAACAAAACAATGTGAAACTTCAGCGCCTACAAGTCCACTCAGTCCTACTTCTTGTTCAGCCAATCACTAAGACAAACAAGTTTGTTTACATTTACAGGAGATAATGCTGTCCTTTTCTTGTTTACAATATGTCACCAGAAAGTGAGAACAGGCGTTTGCATGGCACTTTTGTAGCTGACATTGCAAGGTATTTTTGTCCGAGGTATGCTAAACATTCTTATTGCCCTTCATGCTTTGGCCACCATTTGAGAGGACATGTTTCCATGCTGATGACACTTGTAAAAAAAATAATGCGTTAATTAAATTTGTGACTGAACTCCTTGGGAGAGAATTGTGTGTCTCCTGCTCTGTTTTACCCGCATTCTGCCATAGATTTCATGTTATAGCAGTCTCGGATGATGACCCAGTACATGTTGTTCATTTTAAGAACACTTTCACTGCAGATTTGACAAAACGCAAAGAAGGTACTAATGTGAGATTTCTAAAGATAACTATAGCACTCGACCCAAGGTTTAAGAATGTGAAGTGCCTTCCAAAATCTGAGAGGGACAAGGTGCGGAGCATGCTTTCAGAAGTCTTAAAAGAGCAACACTACAGAACCCAAACCACCAAAAAAGAAAATCAACCTTCTGCTGGTGGCATCTGACTCAGATAATGAAAATGAACATGTGTCGGTCTGCACTGCTTTGGATTGTTATCAAGCAGAACCCTTATCAAGCATGTCCCCTCAAATGGTGGTTGAAGCAGGAAGGGACATATGAATCTTTAGCGCATCTGGCACATAAATATCTTGCGACACCCAGGGCCGGCTTTAGGGCGATTCAGCCGATTCCCCTGAATCGGGCCCCGCGCCCCTAAGAGGGCCCCGCAACATCCCGAAGGAGCTGCCGCCGAAGTCTCGCCGCTGTATTCGGCAGCAGCTCAATCGCTGCCGCTGTCTTCAGCAGCATTTTGGCGGAGGGTCCTTCCTCCGCGGCAGCGATTGAGCTGCCGCCGAAGACAGCGGTGGGATTTCGGCGGCACCTCCTTCGAATCGGGCCCCGCGGTGCCTAAACCCGGCCCTGGCGACACCGCGACTACAACAGTGCCATGAGAACTCTTGTTCTCACTTTCAGGTGACATTGTAAACAAGCAGGGGGCAGCATTATCTCCTGCAAATGTAAACAAACTTGTTTGTCTGAGCAATTGGCTAAAGGAGTGGGAATGAGTGGACTTGCAGGCTATAAAATTTTACATTGTTTTATTTTTGAAAGCAGGTTTTTTTTTTACATAATTCTACATTTGTAAGTTCAACTTTCATGATAAAGAGATTGCACTACAGTACTTGTACTAGGAGAATTGAAAAATACTATTTTTTTTTACAGTGCAAATACTTGTAATAAACAATATAAAGTGAGCACTGTACACTTTGTATTCTGTGTTGTAATTGAAATCAATATTTGAAAATGTAGAATACATCCAAAATGTTTAAATAAATGGTATTCTATTATTAACAGTGTGCTTAATCGTGATTAATTTTTTTAATCGCTTGACAGTCCTAATTATAATACAATAAATAAACAAACACAGACACTACAGACAGAGTGAAAGAAGTAGCCAGAGATAAATAGGCAGTCTATTCATATTTCAGGGGAAGACTGTAATGATTTCATAATAAAGTAACAGTTAGTTGTCAAGTGTCTTGGTTGTTTTTTAAATATTCTCCTTTCCCCTCCCACAGATTCTAGGAAGGAAGCCTAATTGTATAGAAGTCACTAGAATACATTTTTGTGGGTTTTTAAATAAATTTTGTGATGGTAAACACATTCCAGATCTTTTAGGCAAAGTTATTTGTGTGAAGGATTTTATAAAGCATCTCTTGGCTATCAAAAGATGAGAAATAAACTTGCAGTTATTCCAAAATGTAGCCATCTTTTCTTTTTCGCCATCTTTCCTCCTTTTATAGGAAGGCCTAGAAGTACCAGTCAACAGTCCAAGGGTTTATTGGTTCCAATTACTTTCAAAAACTGATTCCAAGATACATAATCAAAATATGGCTGCCTTTGGACATCCATCACATGTGGAGATGAGGTACAATGGGCACATACAAAAAGCTCATTGTGGTTGTAGATTTAGTCTCCATTTTAAGATTTCAGAATATTGCCGGAACCAGGAATACTGGTAAAATTGGAATGAACTTAAGTGTCCTCTAGACATTCTCCAGCAAGCCCAGAGCTACAGTTAAAGATATACCTATTTGAGAGGTGTCGAGATACATTGAAACATCACCTCATAGTGATTTTTATAAGAGGCACATACAGAGAAAGGTAGCAGCTTCCTGCCTATTTGGGACCGCTACTCAGAAGAGATTTCTTTTCCTTTGAGTTTTTCCCATTTTATTATTCACATTTACCTACCATATCACTTTTATGAGTTCTATGTAAAATGAGAAATTGAACTTTTGGAGCATGAAAATTGGGATATTACTTTTTCCACTTCTATGACAGGTTTCTTGAAATCTTATGCATTGTAAGTGTTAAGGTCATAGGCCAAAACGTTCTATCCTGGAGACTGAGCACCTGCAACTTGAGCACCACAGCTCTCATTGACTTAACATGGGAAAACTAGAGTGCTTTGATCTAGGTGTCTAAATTTATGCTCCCAAGTTTTAAAATGCTTGCAGTATTGTTTTTCTTTCAATATCTGGTTTAGCTAACTAGATGTTAGATGTACTGTTTGAGATTTCATTCAGAAATGACTCTCTTGGAGCTTCCTCAACATTTTTTCCTGAGAGAAGGTTAAGACTAAAAAAGAATTAGAGCTTAAATAAAATCTTTAAGAAGTATTCTATTAGAGGTTCCCCCAAATAATTGTGTAAATAGAGTTTGTAACTTAATGGACTGTTTACCTTAAAACATCTAGAATCAGCGTATTTAATAGCATGAAGGCTCTGTGTAAGATGAAGTTTTGTTTTTTTTGTAGTGTGCAAGAAAACCCGGGAATTGGTTTTGTACAGGAAATCTGCAAAACAGCTATTCAGCTTTCTGCATACATTGAGAAAATCTTATAAGTTGGATATCACGGCTACCACAAGAGACAGCTTTAGGTGAAAGGGTGATGCAGGCTTTGCTTGGTTACTTTCTGCTGACCTTTTTTTGCGGGGGGGGGGGACGGGACAGGGGCACTGCTTCTCCCAGGTTGCATGAAAAATAGATAATCTTGTGGATTTAAGTTTCTGAAAGTTTTAAAGCTTATTTTTTCGTTGCTACTCGCAAATAATTACTCAGGCTTGTCCAGGCAACATCAGATACCAAATATTTTAAATACTATATATTGTAATTGGGGATTTGTGTAGCAGACTATTTTAACTTGATAACTTTTTTTTTTTTGTTTTTTTTTTTGTCTGAAACAAATACAAAAATTTGTAATGGTCTTACCTCTCTAGGACACCATCCTGCAGAGACTTAATGCACAGTTGTATACTCTTAGCCCTGGTACACTACCAACTTAATTCATTATAATTATGTCTCTCAGGGATGTGGAAAATCCCTAACTCCTGGTTTAGGCAGTGCTAGGTTGAAGGGAGGGCTTCTCGTACCGCCTCTTGGAGAGGTGGAGTACCTATGCCAACAGGAGAAGCTCTCCTGTCGGCATCGATAGTGACTTCACAAAGAGCTACAGCGGCGGAGCTGCACCAGTTCAGCAGCGCTGTAAGTGTAGACAAGCTCTTAGTAGTCTCACTGAAGTCAAGTGTGTGAAGTTAAGTGTGTGTGTAAGCCTTCGAAGGATCAAGATCTATGTCTGTAATGATGTGAGGCTAGTGTGGATTATTGTGCCATATCAAATGCCTCCAAAGCCTAAGTGGATATGAATTTCCATTTCATCTGCATAAGGTATAACATAATGTACCTACCTTCCATTTTCAGTATTTCAGTCCTTTACGCTTAACAAGGAAAAAATGAGTTAAATCCATTCAAAGTAAATACAGTGCAAAATTCATCTGAGAAAATAGAACTGTTTAAGAAAATAAAAATGTCAAAGAAGCACATTAGTTAAAGTTGAGTATCAAATATATCTTAAACAAGAAAATTACATACTTTATCCCAAATTGCAGTCTGGGAATCAGTTTGTAAAATATGAGGAAGTATGATGAATATATTTGTATTATTGATATGTAAGAACATAAGAATACTGGGTCAGTCCAATGGTCCTTCTAGCCGTGTATCCTGTCTTCCAACAGTGGCCAGTGCCAGATGCTTCAGAGGGAATGAACAGAACAGGGCAATTATGTAGAGTTGGGATCATGTTTTCCAACGTACGTTAGTTTGCATTTATCAACATTGAATTTCATCTGCCATTTTCTTGCCCAGTCACCCAGTTTTGTAGATTCCTTTGTAATTCTTCACACTCTGCTTTGAGCTTTATTATCTTGAGTAACTTTTTTATCGTCTGCAAATTTTACCTTCTCACTGTTTTACCCCCTTTTCCAGATCATTTATGAATATGTTGAACAGCAAAGATCCCAGTACAGATCCCTGGGGGACTCCACTATTTACCACTTTCCATTTTGAAAATTGATCGTTTATTCCTACCCTTTGTTTCCTATCTTTTAAACAGTGACTGATCCATGAGAGGACCTTCCCATAGCTCCTTACGTTGCTTAAGAACCTTTGGTGAGGGATTTTGTCAAAGGCTTTCTGAAAGTCCCGTGCACTATATCCATTAGATCACCACTGTCCACATTTTTGTTGACCCTCTCACTGAATTCTAATAGATTGGTGGGGCATGATTTCCTTTTTCAAAAGCCTTATTTGTCTATGTTCATCTAAAAGAGGGCTGTTTAAAGTTGTCAGATCAGCTGGGAACAGTAAAAAAGGTCAATGTGCTCTGTACTTTGAAGCTTATAAAGGTATGTCCATACCTTCTGAGTCCCAAAAACGATGGGTCACCATCCTGAAGAAACATGTCTGTGTTGGAGGGAGAGGTTAGTGAGAACTGTCCAATCATTATTCTTCCTCCCCCCACCCAATGCTTGTTAATCATCTGCTATTCTGTTTCCACCCCCGAGTGTTTAAAAACCATGAGCCATATCCCAAAAAATTGAACCCCCCCACCCCCCCCGGCAATAGGTGGTATTTTTCTGTGTCTTCTGGGCCTTTAAATTATGCTTGGATCATTCTCCGCATGAGGGCTAGAAACTTTTTTTTTAAATGTGAGAGCTGAGAATCTCATTTAATCACTTGATTTTAGTAGCTGGGGCTTTAAGAAAAATACCATCTATCAAATAAAATGACAGGATTTGGCATCACTGTTATGGTCTGTCTTCTGCATCATAACGGTTAGCTTGTCTGTCCTGTCATGGCTTTAAGTTGTGCTAATTAGTGGAAGTACTTGTACATTCTCAGAAATTTCATCCTCTACTCAGAGTAAGTGTTCTCATCTTGGGGAGAATACACTACTTTTTCATACATAAGAGGATAAATTCCTACTTCAAAGTGTAAAATTGAATGCCCCCTTAACTGGAGTCATAACTGGCTCCTCCATACTGAATAGTTTTAAAAGGGTGAAAAAAGTGTTTTATTTGCTCTTTTGAAAAACCAACATGCACCTAGAAAGGTGACAGACCGTTTCTATTCTGACTGCTGTCTTTCATTGTTTTCATCTTGTCACATTTTCTTTTGCTCTGATGTACTGTAAACAAAAAAAACAAACAAACAAAAAAAGAGTAAATCCTGTGTCATTTTAAAAGGTCTGAAATATGCAGTTCTGGCATCATGAGATTCTTGCTTGGTATGTTTGAGTCCATGGGAATAGAAAAGAAATAACTAGTAGTATCTCTTTAAATAAAAATCCTTATAGGGTTAATGTAAAGTCTCAAACCATGTGCTATTGATTGATTTTGATACTTAGACCACCTCCACATGTGTAGTGTGCAGTCACAACATGTGCAGCTGCAGCATGTTCAGTAAGTGCAAGTATTCCATGCTGCCTAAAGTTATTTATGAATGGCATAACATTTTAAAATCACATTAATCAGTTGATAGACCTTTATTTGATGTGATGATTATTCTTTAATGAGCTGTTAAGCTAAATTTTCAGTGGACTTGGCAAGCAGAACAACGTGATCTGTCATTGAGATACAGTAGACACACTAATTTGGCACAGAGAGATTTGTACACATCCCTTGTACATGTTTGCTTGTATACAACTGTAAACAATTTGTTAAAATGTGCAACTTATGTATGTATGTTGTTCCCTATATCAGGTAAGAATTGGGAAATTAAATTTAAATTGGAAATATTAGAGAACTTCAGCGAAATGAATCAAAAACAAATTAATGTTGCCAAGGAGAGACAAGGCATAAAATGTGTACTATCATAATCAAGAACTATGTTGATAATGACAGTCCACAGGCTCTTTTACACAGTAGTGTCTTTCTTGTGTCTTAAATTAGAAAAGGCAGACTTAAACTTAGTGAGAGTTCTCGAGGGACTGAATAAAATTTTTAGGCCAAATTATTCTTTGCAAGAATATCTGAACAAATCCCCCCCCCAAAATGGAGTCACCCAGATAAACGAGCCTACGTATATCAACCAGGTGCCAACTGATTAGGCATGCTAAAAATCCTACCTTCCTTTCCAGGGAATACAAAACCACTGCAAAATTTGAGTAGTCAGAATTCCTCATACAGGGAAATCAACCATTCGGCAATGTAAAGTGAGATTTGAGAACTTCCCAATGCTTGTGCAGCCAACCCTGTGCAGGATTGGCCAAGACATCATTTTACAGTCTAGGTGCCACTTTCCTACAGAAATAGTCGCCAGCACATTGGTGTCTTGTAGTTTACCTTTATAACTCTTATGTAAGTAATCACTTGATTCCAGCATCCGGGGTTTAAACAAAAGCCTTTTGAGTCTCTGGGAATAGAAAATAAATAATTAGTTGTAAATCTTAAATAAAAATTAGGATTGATATGAAGTCCCAAACAATGTGCTACTGATCGATTTCAATACTTAAGCCACCTCCCCATGTGTAGTGTGCAGCTGCAACACATAAGAACATAAGAAAGGCCGTACCGGGTCAGACCAAAGGTCCATCTAGCCCAGTATCTGTCTACCGACAGTGGCCAATACCAGGTGCCCCAGAGGGAGTGAACCTAACAGGCAATGATCAAGTGATCTCTCTCCTGCCATCCATCTCCATCCTCTGACGAACAGAGGCTAGGGACACCATTCTTACCCATCCTGGCTAATAGCCATTTATGGACTTAGCCACCATGAATTTATCCAGTCCCCTTTTAAACATTGTTATAGTCCTAGCCTTCACAACCTCCTCAGGTAAGGAGTTCCACAAGTTGACTGTGCGCTGCGTGAAGAAGAACTTCCTTTTATTTGTTTTAAACCTGCTGCCTATTAATTTCATTTGGTGACCCCTAGTTCTTGTATTATGGGAATAAGTAAATAACTTTTCCTTATCCACTTTCTCAACATCACTCATGATTTTATATACCTCTATCATGTCCCCCCTTAGTCTTCTCTTTTCCAAGCCGAAGAGTCCCAGCCTCTCTAATCTCTCCTCGTATGGGACCCTCTCTAAACCCCTAATCATTTTAGTTGCCCTTTTCTGAACCTTTTCTAGTGCTAGAATATCCTTTTTGAGGTGAGGAGACCACATCTGTACACAGTATTCGAGATGTGGGCGTACCATGGATTTATATAAGGGCAATAATATATTCTCTGTCTTATTCTCTATCCCCTTTTTAATGATTCCTAACATCCTGTTTGCTTTTTTGACCGCCTCTGCACACTGCGTGGACATCTTTAGAGAACTATCCACAATGAAGCCAAGATCTTTTTCCTGACTTGTTGTAGCTAAATTAGCCCCCATCATGTTGTATGTATAGTTGGGGTTATTTTTTCCAATGTGCATTACTTTACATTTATCCACATTAAATTTCATTTGCCATTTTGTTGCCCAATCACTTAGTTTTGTGAGATCTTTTTGAAGTTCTTCACAATCTGCTTTGGTCTTAACTATCTTGAGTAGTTTAGTATCATCTGCAAACTTTGCCACCTCACTGTTTACCCCTTTCTCCAGATCATTTATGAATAAATTGAATAGGATTGGTCCTAGGACTGACCCTTGGGGAACACCACTAGTTACCTCTCTCCATTCTGAGAATTTACCATTAATTCCTACCCTTTGTTCCCTGTCCTTTAACCAGTTCTCAATCCATGAAAGGACCTTCCCTTTTATCCCATGACAGCTTAATTTACGTAGGAGCCTTTGGTGAGGGACCTTGTCAAAGGCTTTCTGGAAATCTAAGTACACTATGTCCACCGGATCCCCCTTGTCCACATGTTTGTTGACCCCTTCAAAGAACTCTAATAGATTAGTAAGACACGATTTCCCTTTACAGAAACCATGTTGACTCTTGCTCAAGAGTTTATGTTTTTCTATGTGTCTGACAATTTTATTCTTTACTATTGTTTCAACTAATTTGCCCGGTACCGACGTTAGACTTACCGGTCTGTAATTGCCGGGATCACCCCTAGAGCCCTTTTTAAATATTGGCGTTACATTAGCTAACTTCCAGTCATTGGGTACCGAAGCCGATTTAAAGGACAGGTTACAAACCTTAGTTAATAGTTCCGCAACTTCACATTTGAGTTCTTTCAGAACTCTTGGGTGAATGCCATCTGGTCCCGGTGACTTGTTAATGTTGAGTTTATCAATTAATTCCAAAACCTCCTCTAGTGACACTTCAATCTGTGACAGTTCCTCAGATTTGTCACCTACAAAAGCCAGCTCAGGTTGGGGAATCTCCCTAACATCCTCAGCCGTGAAGACTGAAGCAAAGAATCCATTTAGTTTCTCCGCAATGACTTTATCATCTTTAAGCGCTCCTTTTGTATTTTGATCATCAAGGGGCCCCACTGGTTGTTTAGCAGGCTTCCTGCTTCTGATGTACTTAAAAAACATTTTGTTATTACCTTTGGAGTTTTTGGCTAGCCGTTCTTCAAACTCCTCTTTGGCTTTTCTTATTACACTCTTGCACTTAAGTTGGCAGTGTTTGTGCTCCTTTCTATTTGCCTCACTAGGATTTGACTTCCACTTTTTAAAGGAAGTCTTTTTATCTCTCACTGCTTCTTTTACATGGTTGTTAAGCCACGGTGGCTCTTTTTTAGTTCTTTTACTGTTTTTCTTAATTTGGGGTATACATTGAAGTTGGGCCTCTATTATGGTGTCTTTAAAAAGGGCCCATGCAACTTGCAGGGATTTCACTTTAGTCACTGTACCTTTTAACTTTTGTCTAACTAACCCCCTCATTTTTGTATAGTTCCCCCTTTTGAAATTAAATGCCACAGTGTTGGGCAGTTGAGGTGTTCTTCCCACCACAGGGATGTTGAATGCTATTGTATTATGGTCACTATTTCCAAGCGGTCCTGCTATAGTTACCTCTTGGACCAGCTCCTGCGCTCCACTCAGGATTAAATCTAGAGTTGCCTCTCCCCTTGTGGGTTCCCGTACCAGCTGCTCCATGAAGCAGTCATTTAAAGTATCGAGAAATTTTATCTCTGCATTTCGTCCTGAAGTGAAATGTTTCCAGTCAATATGGGGATAGTGGGGGATTTCAATTATTATTGGGTTCTTAATTTTGATAGCCTCTCTAATTTCCCTTAGCATTTCATCATCACTATTACTGTCCTGGTCAGGTGGTCGATAATAGATCCCTAATGTTATATTTTTACTAGAGCATGAAATTTCTATCCATAGAGACTCTATGGAACATGTAGATTCGCTTAAGATTTTTACTTCATTTGAATCTACACTTTCATTCACATATAGTGCCACTCCTCCTCCTGCACGGCCTGTTCTGTCCTTCTGATATATTTTGTACCCCGGCATGATTGTGTCCCATTGATTGCTCTCAGTCCACCAGGTTTCTGTGATGCCTATTATATCTATATCCTCCTTTATCACAAGGCACTCTAGTTCACCCATCTTATTATTTAGACTTCTGGCATTTGTGTACAAGCACTTTAAAAACTTGTCCCTGTTTACTAGCGTGCCTTCTTCTGATGTGCCAGATTCTTTTTTATGTGACTGTTTATCATCTGATCCGGCCCTTACATTATACTTTTCAGTCCTCTGCTCACAAATAAAAAAGGATGCCTTTCAGTGGCCCCAGACCCTTACTGTTTCACAAGAATTTGGTTTAGCTTTCCCTTTAGATGTGTGGTTTTTTTTTTGTGGTTAAGCTAATTTCCAGTAACCTCCAAGACCATCACCATGAGGTGAGCAATTCATTCCTCCTCCAGATCTTACCCTTACGTAGCTCTGTGTCAGACTTAAGCGCATCTGGCTCTCATTTCCAATTTAATCACACAAGCTCTTAAAATATCACTAGTGGTAAAGACAGTTTAGACTCTAGAAATTAATATATTTATTTTATTAAAAAAAATTCCTAACTACTATTTTTTTCTTTTTTTTTTTAAAGGAATCAATTACAATAATTTACATATCTCAACTTTTATCCAAAAGTTTGGAGGTTTTGAATGAGAACGATTTATGCCTTAGTATAGCTTGATTCTCCTTCTGTCCGTGAGTGTGTTGTAAGATTTGTGACAACTTTACCTAAACTTAAAAAGACTACACTTTCACAGTAACCTTTCAAAATACATGGAAATGCAGTAATTTTCTTCACAGTGAATTATGAATGTATGTTGATGTATAGATGTTAATGTTTCTGGAGCCCTTCAACTGAAATCAGTTTTAAGGAAATATAAACCGGCAATAATGTTAGTCCAAATATAATGTAAAGTAGATAGATTTGGGTGTGGTCATTCTAAAACCATTCTCCATTGAATCTAGATCTTTCTTCCCGATTTGTCTCTTGTTTATCTCAAGATGTGTTCCACTTAAAGGACATAAACAACAACAAAAAGGGATTAAAAGGAAGAGGGAGGGAAACAGCAACCAGTCCAGGCTATGAGTAATAGAGTGTCTGGTATGGTGCTTGTGGCTCCAGTTGAAACAGTTCCCATCTGTCCAATTCTTCATTCATAGCCCAAAATGGTCAGATGAAGAGCAGTTCGTTTGCCTGAAATTTTTTTCTGATATCACTCACCCAACTACTGCTCTTCCTACTTTACAAAAAAAAAAGCGCTCAAGCTCCTTCCACTGGGTCCCAAAACCTATTATGCTACAACCTTAAATATTATGTAGATATGTGAATCTTTGAGAAACTTCCTAATTGGCATGAAACTTAACACTGTTGAAAGATATAGCCTCTGGAGAGACTTTAGCACATGGGTGAGGTGAAGACATTTACATGATCACATTGTTGGGAAAAAAAGTTTACAGTAGCTTTTGAATGTTGGATAGATTGAGAACTGCAGATTTGAGAGCCTACACTACGCAGCTTTTAGGGACACAGCTATGTCGCTACAGCTGTGTTGCTAAAAGGCGCGCAGTATAGCTGCTGTTTGTCGTCAGGAGAGAGCTCTCTTGACGACAAAAAACTTCCACCCCCAGAGTGGTGTTAGCATTGTCAGCAGGAGAGCGCTGTTCACACCAGTGCTTGTCGTCAACAAAACTTTTGTCTTTTGGGGTGGTGTGTGCTTTTTTTAACACCTCTGAATGACGAAAGTTTTGTTTTTCATTTGCCAGTGTAGAGAAAACCTAAAAGACTGGAGAAGAGATTACAGTATTCCATGTCAGAGAGAACCTAGGTGTCAACCAATGTTTTGGAAGAGGCAAGGGCAGGTTTTAGAAGTTTATCAGGAAACGGCAAGAATTACTGAGGAGGTAGGGGAGAGGAGAGGAGCAATCAACAATAACTCTAAGTTTGTAAGCCCGAGTGACACAAAGGATAGTGGAAATCTCAAGTGTAATGGAGAAAGATTTTGTACCTATGGATTATCTCATATTCCATAAGGTCCGTGTGTGACGGGTTTGGTCACAGAAACTCCCTCAAGACTGTCACTAGATGTGCTGGGATACCACTGAGAGCAAACCCGCCCCCTGCCAGAGACGGCTCCTCTCCACTCCCGTCTTGCTGAGTTAGACACTTCAGTCAGGTACAGCACAGACCAAGAGGTTGGGCCACGCCCCCCTGCAGTGCACAGAAACTAAGATTCACTTAGCCCAGGGGCTTCTCAGTTAACAGGGACTTTCCCAGCACCCAGTATTCAGTCTTTCTGGGAGCCTATACCCCTAAATAAATCAGTTTTATTCTGTATAAAGCTTATACAGGGTAAACTAATAAATTGTCCGCCCCCTATAACCCTGATAGAGAGAGATGCACAGCTGTTTGCTCCCCCAGATATTAATTACTTACTCTGGTTTAATTGATAAGCAAAAGTGATGTTATTAAGTATAAAAAGTTGGATTTAAGTGGTTCCAAGTAATAACAGACAGAACAAAGTAAGTTACCAAACAAAATAAAATAAAACACACACGTCTAAGCCTAATACAGTAGGAAACTGAATACAGGTAAATCTCACCCTCAGAGATGTTCCAATAAGCTTCTTTCACAGACTAGACTTCTTCCTAGTCTGGGCCCAATCCTTTTCAGACCAACGTTGTGGTTTATGGCCTTGGTCCAGCAATCACTCCCACCCCTGTAGTTCCAGTCTTTTGTTCCAGTTTCTTTCAGGCATCTCTTTGGGGTGGAGAGGCCATTTCTTGAGCCAGCTGAAGACAAAATGGGGGGGCTTCCAGGGCCTTTTATATTCTCTCTCTTGTGGGCGGAAACCCCTTTGTTCTTCTGTGCAGAATCACAGCAACAAGCTGGAGTTTGTAGCCACCTGGGCAAGTCACATGTCCATGAATGATTCAGCTTTTTGCAGGCCGATGCCATTGTTTACATGTTAGTTTGAACGTTCCGAGGAAAGCTCAAATGTAGATTGGCATCTCCCAAAGTCCATTGTCAGTTAAGTGTTTCTTAATTGGGCACTTACTCAGAATAGTCCTTTCTCAAGAAGCTGACCAAATGCTTCACTGATGCTACTTAGAATCAAACACATTGAGATACAAGTACATAGCCAATATTCATAACTTCAAATACAAAAAGGGTACACACATACAGACAGCATAATCATAACCAGCAAATTATAACCTTTCCATAGACATCTTACTTGACCTCCTTTGTACAAGATTTGGTGCAACTATAGGACCTTGGTTGCAACAACGATTTATAGGGTCACAGTTCACCTCAATAATGTCACACCGTGTTTCCCCATAGTAGTGGTGAGGTATACGTCTTCAATATTCCATTAAAATGATCGTGCTCCTTGTGAAATTTCAGATCCTTTTTACATATTACAAAGGATCTTTTCAGATACATTTTTAGCACGTCATTCAGCTTCTCTTGTGAATTGATCCAGCCAACCGGACTTCCATTGAGAAGAAAGTTGTGTGATCTAATACCTCTTTTACCCACACTTTAATTTTGTTAGTGTGCATGGGGAAACTGTCCATTGGAGTAAGCATAATTTTAATTAGCCAGAACCTCTCCAGACATTGGATCTGCAAAGGACGTTCCAGCTAGAAATTTCCTTCATAAGTGATCCATCACAGATAATTGAAATCCTTCAACATACCTGAATGACTATGTAGGAGATGGACAGAGATAGCTGAAATTGTTTAATAGCATAGTTTTAATAGGGCATAGTAATTGCCTTGCACACATTTGGGATAAGATACTCAAATCTTCCTGCCTGATGTATTCACTTGCCTCTTCCTAATCTATGCTTTTTAATACCCTCATAAATGGTTTATTACCTTTGCTACATTGGATAGGGGCATGTCTCTCTAGTATGGTTGCTTAAAGATGCTACCTTAGGAGAGCCTTTTGTAATCAGGGTTTGGCTACATGGGGAATTCGGAAGCCAAGTCATTGTTCCAGAATAGGGTCACTTTTATTTCCACACAGGGAGTTACTTTGGTATAGCTGTGCCTGGATAACTATTACATAGCTATTTTGACATAACTATAAGTAGAGCCCATCCCATGTTTTTCATAAATGAGAAATAATACAAAATAAAATTACATAAAATGAAAAACTCACCCTGCAGCGGCGGCTCCTGTCTTTCGGGGAAGGGCCCCTGCTCCAGGCATTGTGACTAGGCACAAGGGGTCATAGTGCCACTCCCTCAAATTTGGCCTGGCCGCCCCTCCATCATGACAGGAGGGCAACCAGGCCAAACCTGGGAGTGGCGCTGCGACTCTGTGTGCTGAGGTGCAATGCCCAGCCCGGGAAACCAGGCCCAGCCCTGCAGGACAGGAGCTGCTACTGTGATGTGAGTGTAGGATGACCTATCTCTGTAATCTTCCCACCTCCCAGGGTCTTCATCCCCCTCAGAGACAGGAGAAAATAAAATTAGCATAAAATTCCATAAAAACAAAAAGATAATTATTTTTTTTAAAGGAAGAAGAATTTCATGGGACTATACTGGTCTATTTCCCCATGCAGACATGCCCTGAGTGTTATACACATGGTCTGAGCTGGCAGGAAATAAAGCATTCACTTCCTTACCCTCACCTGGTGTCTCTAATCTTGAGCCATGCTGCACCCCAGATCACCAAGGACCCCAGGTCTGTAGCCTGAAAAATGAGTTATTCCTGTATAGGCTCTTTAAAGGAGAGAAGGCACCCCCAATCCCACAGCCTGTTTTCAATCTGTAATTTGGCTGTAAATATTTGCTCCATGCTGAAATTTGGCAGAAAGCTTCTTTGCTAGAGATTGATTTGTTTTACAAAATGAGAAAAAACATTAGAATATATTTAAATAGTACAAGTGGTGTCTGTTAAGTTATTGGTTCTGGATGGATTTTACAGTTATGCAACTCTAAAATAACTGACTTTTAAAATATTCTGACAAGGCAATAGCCTGTAATATGACTTTACTGTATTGGTTATTTTTGGTCATGGTGGTTGATTGTCGCTGCCAAATTATGAAGTCTTGAAAGAGATCAAAGGTAATTCAGTGTGAAAAAGTGGAAATTTTGTTTACAAATGAGTTTCTCTCTGTGCTTGCGGAGCAAACACTGTTAGGATTGTATTGGCCATTGTCTCTTGTTTTTCCTCCTGTTGCTCCAAATCTACTTTCAGCTTTGCTTTGGTGATTTCTCCCATGCTGGGTTCTAGTCTCCTGGGGAATCTGTTATTGGTTTTTTCTCTTTTCCCTCCTCTTTTTATCCCTTTGTGACAGCTGAATCCATGCATGCTAATAATCTCTATGGTAATGGTTCTCACGTTTAACTTGTCACACCTGACCCTGTGTCCATTCCCTCATCTCTGTCTCCTGTATGTCATCCCGTATTACTTGCTGCCAGATCAAGCTCCCTATTTGTCCTCTCAATGTTTTCAAGTACTGTGGACTACTCATCAGGTCCTCTTTTAATTCCCCCTCTTTTCCCACTGAGTTGAAGCTGTTAAGACTTACTACTACTTCTGACATCATACACTGAAAGTTAAGCTTGTCCAGGCTCTGGTCACCTCCAGTATATTACTGCAGTTTTCTTCTGTTCTCTTGGTCTTCACATTATTTCTTTCCAGACTCTAGAAAATGCAGCAGCTAAAATTATTTTCCTCACCTGTCAATCTGAGTATGTCTCTCTTCTTCTCTTCTCTGTGGATAGATCTTCCTCTTTCCTGCCTACCATTATCAAGTTTAAATGTCTCTTCCTTGCCTTCAAGGATGTACACATCACTACCTACCCTGCATCTTAGATCTTGTTTCTTATCATATCCATTCTGCTTGATGTATTCTGTCAACAGTGCAAGCTTCACTGAGTCCTTTCTTTCCTTTTCCCAGTCATGTTTTTGCTTCATTTTGTTATGTAATTTCCCAGTTCTACTGTCTGCACCAAGTCCCCATCCCTTTCCTTAGTATTTATCTTAGACATTTTTTGTCCATGAGACCCACAGACACTAACAAATAACAATCCAGTACATTACTGTAGATGAGAAGAGTGAGATTATGTATTTTTTTAAAAAATTAACAGGTTCCATTTGCTTTACCTGTGTTGATCTTTCTGGTTGTGAGCTCCTCATGGCAGGAGACTGTCTTTTTATTGGAGTTGTGTGCAGTGGCATTTAAGAGATAGTGAAGTATAAGTTTCCCTCTAGCCTTTTATTTTATTTAAACTAAATTTAATAACGTTGTATTACACCATTGTGAGTTTGGCTCCGGTGGCTGCAGTTTCAAGCTCAACAGAGTGAAAGTCACCTCTGCTACTTGCTTCAGATTTAGAGTCTCTAAGGCTGCGTCTACATTACCCGCCCGGATCGGCGGGTAGCAATCGATATATCGGGGATCGATATATCGCGTCCCGTCTGGACGCGATATATCGATCCCCGAACGCGCTCCCATCGATTCTGGAACTCCACCAGGGCGAGTGGCAGTAGCGGAGTCGACGTGGGAGCCGCGGCCGTCGATCCCGTGCCGTGAGGAAGGGAGGGAAGTCGAAATAAGATACTTCGACTTCAGCTACGCTATTCCTGTAGCTGAAGTTGCGTATCTTATATCAACCCCCGCCCCTAGTGTGGACCAGGCCTAAGACCCAAGGATAGTGACCACACATACATTTACAAGTACAAGGTCTAGTTTGCTTTATCAATTTTATTAAAGTTACAATTAAAGTTATGATTACCCAAGCATACAGAAATACTTAGAGACCTATAAACAAGTTACAAATATAGTCATACTTACATCCTTAACAATGTTCTTAAGGTTTGATGAATGCCTTGCCAATTGATCATCAGTAGAGGGATAGTTCCTGCTGGAGTTTTCCTGTAGGGAACTCATTTTACCCAATCTGGGAGCCCTCTTTTATCTTGTGATTCTGACTACACCTTACACTGTGCGCATGTGCATTGTTAGAAAAATGTAATTACCGGGTATCTTGTAGTCAAAATTACTCTTACAGTTTAATTTTTCGCATTATGACCCCTTGATATACCTTTTCCTATAATCTTGTAGCATAGGGTCATTTTTTGGTCACTTACTTATGTCAAGTCTTTCTTAAGCCTGTGGCCTAGTATGGCTAAGCTGACATCTTACAGGCCTGAGCCTGTAGGCCTTATGTTTTAGCCCTACTTAGATACCCAATGCAAACTTATCCCTTCTGACTACTGATCAATCTGATACTTCTATAATCCTACGATTTAAATCTATTTAGCAAACAGTGATTATATATGACATCACATATGAGTTGATTATAACATCACATAACACACAACAAATGAATGATAAAATGAAATAATTGGCTACACCAGGGGTCGGCAACCTCTGGCACGCGGCTCGCCAGGGTAAACACCCTGGCGAGCCGCGTGCCAGAGGTTGCCGACCCCTGGGCTACACCCTGTGTTTTAAGAAGATGGTACTATAATAGTTACCAGAATACTGAATTATGTCTTTCACTCTGTCCTTCATGTTGCGATGCAAAAAGAGCACTATGGAGGATTTTTCTGTGCTTTGAATTTTCTGAGCTTCTTTTAAAATGCTCTTAATTATTTGTAATATGCTTTGTTATTGATTCCCGGATTGTCACTCGGTGTATCGCTCTGAAACCTAGAATGTCGGAGTCAGTGTGAAGCGATGGAAACAGCTACAAGGATGGTTGAGAGCTCTTTTTTGTTTAGAATATCACCAGATTCAATCATCACTGGGTTTCACAGTCCACTACCCTGCAATTTAAATTCCCAGCCATTTTGAATTTATGAATTATACCCATGTGGTGTACAGCTGCAGTAATGTGTGTGTCTGTGCCATGCCAAGAGTCCTAAACAATTGTGAGAGCCGAACTAACTTAGCCAATCACCACCCTTACTCTACACCTAATTTCAGTGGTTGTATGAGGGATACTGCACAGGTGGTGAATTTACTTGGCCGAACTGCCATAGTTCTTCAAAAGCACCCCCACAACAACATGACTAGCACACACAATAATGAAACAGACCTAGCCCCTGATAGCAGTGTACCAGCACATCTCCCAGCACAGTCCCCCCCAGACACCAATCAACATAACAACATATGCAACAACCAGCATATACAATAACCCCAAATATACAGCCTCACTCCACACCACAGACCCCTAATTCGCCATCTATGCAAATCAACACAACCCATCACACCAGTACACAGCATAAACCCAAACATCATTCTAAAGCTTAAAACATCTGTTGAGTCAGTCTGAAGCAATGGAAACAGCTAGAAACATGACTGAGAAGTGTGGGTTTCTTTGTTTTGTGTTTTTAAAGAATATCACCAGGTTAAATTATTACTGGGATTTGTGGCCTGTTACCACCTAATTTTTAAGTTCTCGGTCATTTTTGGCTTTTTCACACACGTGACTTTATACCGGTGCGACAGCATGCGCTTTCAGCTGCTCATTCTTTAATGAAATTTTCATATTTATTAATTCTCTTTATTATGAGTTAGCAAGTCTAGGTTTTTTTTTTTTTTAAATATGGTGGTTTACCTGGGAATGAGCTTGAACTCACAGGAACAGAATGAAAAAATCATAAGTAGTACACAAACTACTTCATCTGCCTGTGCTAAAATAAGATGTATTTGGGGGATGCAGGCATTTATCAGTTTTATTTCTAAGACTGTTTTATAGAGAAGTGTGTCAGCACCATTGAAAGTAACCTAGAAAGGTAGAGTAGTGTCAAGATTGAAGATCTTCTGAAGTCTGACTGTTAGTTGCTCTAGCTGTTTTAAGTATTAGTAACCCAATGTTTCTGGAACAAGTGAATTCTAGAAATCTGTCATCATATATGAAGAAGCTTTAAATAAAGCCACAGTCAGTAAACTTCCAGGGTGCTGGGAGTCCCTATTACAATACTGTAGTGAGAAAACACTGTATTCTGAATCTGTTGGGGTTTGTGTAATATTAGCTAAATAAGTCTCTAAAAAGTTATAGCACATCTGGCCATCTTTTATGAATAATTTCTTAATATTTTGCATATCAGATTATTTCTGATATAAGAAAATACAATGCAGCCCACCCAAATATGTTTTAATAGTCTTGTTATTGCCCCTTTCTGAGCAAGCTGAAACTACTCCAGCTGTCCTTAGTTGACTATTCTACAAGAGTAAGAAAGTACACATGTAAAATAATGAAGTTCTGGCTCTTTAAAGAGTTCCTTGACCTGTTAATACAATGTAATACTCTTTTATTTTTCTTTAGTGCATAAGAAGTGCAGGTTTAGTCCTCTGGTCTCAGAATAGGTACAACATGGGATTTAAGTGTCTCATTTTAGGCACCTACTTTAGAAAGCTTTGGTGTTAAATTTTGTGAAGCCTCTTGCATACCCTAAAGATCTACCATGCATTAAAAAGACAATATTTATGGTTTACTTTTTGAATTAGTATATCACTGCAACTCCACCAAATAATCCTTAGTATGTACCACCAGTCTCCTAGTATACACCATCTTTTAATACAATTAAGGAATTGCTTATTTTGGATGTTAGAGGGAGAGTCTACCCAAGAAAGTCTTGCTTTGTCATTCCATTTGCTTGGGTGGCCAAGTGTTCTGCTTTGGATATTCATTATTACATTATTATAGTACTTTGGTATAATGTTGAAGAGGTTTTCAAAGTGTGTTGCATGTTATATTTGGTCTTTTGTGTTAATTGCACATACAGCCATTTTGTCTCTAGGTCTCTAGTTTGATTTCAGCCCAGGTGCCTAATAAAAAGTTGTTACCATCTGGTATCTGTTTTGTGAAATATGCCTGGGTTTTTCTTTTCCTTATGGACGAGTTTACACATCACAAAAACCACCACATAGTTGGCACCCTTCTTGCAGTTTTAGAAGAAAGGTCAGAAATCTCATTAGCATGAAGTGTGTCACTATATGGCTGTAGCGTGGGAATTGTGTGTTACAGATTCATTTCATTCAGTGAGGAGAGGAAGGGCAGAAATAAATCAAAAGTCCATTACATATGTACAAATAGTTTATTTCCCATTTATTTCAAACCCCATAAAATTGATTAGTTTGTCTTGATGTGTAGATAACATCCAGTTAGACTATTACCACTTCTGTGGATACAGTTTTCTTAAAG
This sequence comes from Platysternon megacephalum, assembly GCA_003942145.1. NCBI lineage: Eukaryota > Metazoa > Chordata > Testudines > Platysternidae > Platysternon > Platysternon megacephalum. Next base: position 1,523,659 of record QXTE01000109.1, on the reverse strand, counting down.
AGTTCTGTCTGAATTTGAGCTGGTTGCTTGCACTAAATTCTTGCCTCCATGTGGCATAGATAAGCTATAATCATATAATTTTTGTTCTCATAAGAGTGCTATGAATGTTGATGCAGAAAAAGGAAAAATAATCAAATGAAATTGAACTCTTGGTTACTGGTAAATTCAGAAGTTTTACTATCAATGCATATTACATTAAGTGCTACATTATGAGCCATGAAATTTCAACTCCAGATATCCAAGGGTTAAAAATTATGAAGACATGAGCTGCTGTATGAAATAGACCAAAAATCTATGGTAACTTTACATTTAAACAAAACTTAAATTTAATCTGTGTATCTTGGGTTTTATTCCTTTAAAACATGTCCTATAATGTAACAGAAAACTCTTCAGAATTAAAACAACATTTAAAGTAGACATTCAAATTCATTTTTCCATATGATATAGGGAGAATTTACAATTGTGTTTTTTCAAGATTCAGTAATTAAATAGACAAAACCCTGTAGTTCATGTGTACCATAATAGTTAACACCTGGTTCAACTTCTTGCTGTTTTTATTGGACAGAACATTTATGATCCTGTATTTCTTGAAAAGGGAAAATATTATATAAAATATTGCATGGCATAGGGAAATTATTATAAACATAGTAGTACTGCTTAAAATATGAAATGCTTACTATGCACATTTAAATAGTCATGTTTCAGTAGTTTGGTAAAAGCAGCAAAGAATCCTGTGGCACCTTATAGACTAACAGACGTTTTGCAGCATGAGCTTTCGTGGGTGAATACCCACTTCTTCGGATGCAAGTAGTGGAAATCTCCAGGGGCAGGTATATATATGCAAGCAAGAAGCAAGCTAGAGATAACGAGTTTAGTTCAATCAGGGAGGATGAGGCCCTGTTCTAGCAGTAGAGGTGTGAAAACCAAGGGAGGAGAAACTGGTTCTGTAGTTGGCAAGCCATTCACAGTCTTTGTTTAATCCTGAGCTGATGGTGTCAAATTTGCAGATGAACTGAAGCTCAGCAGTTTCTCTTTGAAGTCTGGTCCTGAAGTTTTTTTGCTGTAGGATGGCCACCTTAAGATCTGCTATTGTGTGGCCAGGGAGGTTGAAGTGTTCTCCTACAGGTTTTTGTATATTGCCATTCCTAATATCTGATTTGTGTCCATTTATCCTTTTCCTTAGAGACTGTCCAGTTTGGCCGATGTACATAGCAGAGGGGCATTGCTGGCATATGATGGCGTATATTACATTGGTGGATGTGCAGGTGAATGAACCAGTGATGGTGTGGCTGATCTGGTTAGGTCCTGTGATGGTGTCGCTGGTGTAGATATGTGGGCAGAGTTGGCATCGAGGTTTGTTGCATGGATTGGTTCCTGAGTTAGAGTTACTATGGTGCGGTGTGCAGTTACTGGTGAGAATGTGCTTCAGGTTGGCAGGTTGTCTGTGGGCGAGGACTGGCCTGCCACCCAAGGTTTGTGAAAGTGTGGGATCATTGTCCAGGATGGGTTGTAGATCCCTGATGATGCGTTGGAGGGGTTTTAGCTGGGGACTGTATGTGATGGCCAGTGGAGTCCTGTTGGTTTCTTTCTTGGGTTTGTCTTGCAGTAGGAGGCTTCTGGGTACACGTCTGGCTCTGTTGATCTGTTTCCTTATTTCCTCGTGCGGGTACTGTAGTTTTGAGAATGCTTGGTGGAGATTTTGTAGGTGTTGGTCTCTGTCTGAGGGGTTAGAGCAGATGCGGTTGTACCTCAGTGCTTGGCTGTAGACAATGGATCTTGTGGTGTGCCCGGGATGGAAGCTGGAGGCATGAAGGTAGGCATAGCGGTCGGTAGGTTTTCGGTATAGGGTGGTATTAATGTGACCATCACTTATTTGCACTGTGGTGTCCAGAAAGTGGACCTCCCGTGTAGATTGGTCCAGGCTGAGGTTAATGGTGGGGTGGAAGCTGTTGAAATCTTGGTGGAATTTTTCCAGAGTCTCCTTCCCATGGGTCCAGATAATGAAGATGTCATCAATGTAGCGTAGGTAGAGAAGGGGCGTGAGTGGACGGGAGCTGAGGAAGCGTTGTTCCAGGTCGGCCATAAAAATATTGGCATATTGTGGGGCCATGCGGGTGCCCATAGCGGTGCCACTGATCTGGAGATACATATTGTCATCAAATTTGAAATAGTTGTGTGTGAGGATAAAGGCACAGAGCTCAGCAACCAGTTGTGCTGTGGCATCATCAGGGATACTGTTCCTGACAGCTTGTATTCCATCTGTGTGTGGGATGTTTGTGTAGAGAGCCTCTACATCCATGGTGGCTAGGATGGTGTTTTCTGGAAGGTCACCAATGCTTTGTAGTTTCCTCAGGAAATCAGTGGTGTCACGGAGATAGCTGGGAGTGCTGGTGGCATAGGGTCTGAGTAGAGAGTCCACATATCCAGACAGTCCTTCAGTGAGAGTGCCAATGCCCGAGATGATGGGGCGTCCAGGATTTCCGGGTTTGTGGATCTTGGGTAGTAGATAGAATAACCCTGGTCGGGGCTCTAAGGGTATGTTGATTTGTTCCGGTGTTAGTGTAGGGAGTGTCCTGAGTAGATGATGCAGTTTCTTAGTGTATTCCTCAGTGGGATCTGAGGGAAGTGGCCTGTAGAATTTGGTATTGGAGAGTTGTCTGGCGGCCTCCTTTTGGTAGTCAGACCTGTTCATGATGACTACAGCACCTCCTTTATCAGCCTCTTTGATTATAATGTCAGGATGGTTTCTGAGGCTGTGGATGGCATTGCGTTCTGCACGACTTAGGTTATGAGGCAAGCGATGTTGTTTTTCCACAATTTCTGCCTGTGCACGTCGGCGGAAGCATTCGATGTATAGGTCCAGACTGTCATTTCGACCCTCAGGGGGAGTCCATGTGGAGTTCTTCTTCTTGTGCTGTTGGTGGGAGGGTAACTGTGTATCGGTGCGCTGTTCAGTGTTGTCCTGAAAGTATTCTTTGAGTCGGAGACGGCGAAAGTAGGCTTCCAGATCGCCGCAGAACTGTATCATGTTGGTGGGGGTGGCAGGGCAGAAAGAGAGTCCCCGAGATAGGACAGACTTTTCTTCTGGGCTGAGTGTGTGGTTGGATAGATTGACGATATTGCTGGGTGGGTTAGGGGTACCACGGTTGTGGCCCCACGTAGCAGGTAGGAGTTTAGACAGCTTACAGTCCTTTTTCCTTTGTAGAGAGGTGAAGTGAGTAATGTAGATCTCCTGTCTTATTTTAGTGAAGTCCGTTTGTATGGAAGTTTGGTTATTAATGAGAGTCTCCAGGTTGGAGAGCTCTCTTTTGATGTTTTCCTGTTTGTTGTATAGGATGCTGATCAGGTGGTTCCTCGGTTTCTTTGATAGAGTATGGCATAATCTCTCACTGTGGTCTGTGTAGTATGTAGATAGCAGTGGATTTTTTTACCTTTAGTCCATTTGGTATGATGTCCATCCGTTTGCATTTGGAAAGGAAGATATCTGTCTGTATTTGTGCAAGTTTCTTCATGAGGTTGATGGATTTGGTAATTATTACTGGCATTTTGTGTTATATGAAAACAGCTTTTGTTAGGGATAATAGATTACTTTATACTGGAATATAAATAATTTATATTCCATCTTCTAATGGCAAAAAATTAACACTAATATTTGTAAGTTAAACAATTTCTCAATCAAGAGTAGCTCATTGCATGGAAGCCTCCATGTTTATTATTAAAAACATGGGCTGTTCATATAGTTACAACACAAGACTAGGTTAGGCCAATGTGTTACTACTGACCTGGTAAAACTTTTGATTCTAGATAGAGTAGTATGTTGTCATTGGAGTAGCAGAAAGATAGAATTGTTTTCCTTTTCCACAAGAATAATGTTTATGATGATTAGCCCCACCCCAACAGGGAAACTCATGGCTCTAAAGGGGCGTGTGTCTCCAAATAGCCCTTTTTTTGGTTTTGTTCTTGTTTCCTTGGTTTAAGTCTTCTACAGTAACTCACTCTTTGGATTCCTGGGTCTGCAATTCAAGAATATTCTGAATGAAAGTGTTTTTGATTGGCATTAGAAATTGTTTACTGTGGGAAGAACACTTGTGGGAAGTAAATTCTAAAGCATTTTTAGCGACAAGGTAGGTGAGGTAATATCTTTTATTGAACCAACTTCTGTTGGTGGAAAGTACAATCTTTCAAGCTATACAGAGCTCTTCTTTAGGTCTGGCAAAGGAAATCAGAGTGGCTGAGCTAAATACAAGTTGGGAAAGAGTGTTAAATATAACCGGTAATGCATGTTGTAGGAGGCCACTTGAAAGGAAGTGGGCAGTGAGAGAATAACAATGCAGTATTTAAAGTTGAATTTTATTTCTCAAAAGTCAGGACATATAAGGGTTACAATTATTTTAGGATTTGCGTAGGTTAGAAAAAGAGGGTAAGATTAGGTTGCAGTGATCTAACTACTTTTCCCCTATAGACACTAATTAACGCTTGTTTGACCATAGGGGTCACTTGGCTGAAACAGTTACAGTTAAGGTTCCAAAAAGTTTCCATTTTACTAGCTTGTTTTAAGAAATTTGTATCTTTCTGGAATACTGCCCTTGCTTGCTTCCTTATAAAGGGTGGGAGGGTCTTTTGAGATAGAAAGTGGGTTCGAACAAAATCACTTTGTGATTTGTGTAAGCGAACTCTAGTAGCTTTACAGAGTTCATAAACCCTCCAGTGAAGTTTGTAATATCTGTAAGATGGATAGGGTCAGGTTTTTTTTCTTTCCCTTTCGTTTCTCTTAAAATCCTCCCTCTCCACAAAACCAAACAAGGAACCTCTAGAATAATGTTTTGAGCCACAGTTGTGCATATCTTCTGTGTGTGATAACACAGCAGGGAGAATCATGACCAGATCTCCTGATACATAGCAAGCTATTTATCAGAAATAAATTAAAATGTTGTTTTATATATGTGATATACACTTGGGGCACTAGAACTGTAAGCAACTGTGTTACCCTTCTGCCTCAGCAAGAGAGCTTTGCTGGAGCTTTTACTGCCACATCAGTCTGTCTGTCTCACCAGCAAACTCCTCCAGACTCTCTCTGTCAGTCTAAACCTTGCCTTGTAGGTAACATTCAGTGAACCCCACTTCCCCAGAGATGTCTCTTTGCAGTGTCCAGTCCCTTTTTCACTGATCACTCACAGAAATTACCAAGTCTGCTGCCTCCAAGAGACTGCACACACCAGCCTGTCAGTTTAGCTGAGGACCCATGTTTTACTTTAATACACACCCCTGAGATTGTTTATAGTAAAACTAGGCACAAGGTTATTAATGAAGAACATGGATTTAAGTGATACCAAGCAAGAGAAAAAGAGATAGGTATGGTTACAAACAAAACAAAAATCACACGCTTTCTAGTATCTAAAATTTAATTTTAGCAGGCAATATTTTTGGCTTAGTAGCTTTCTTACTTACATTGACCTATCAGCATCTCCAGCTCCTCTGGCTGGAGGATCCACATTCACAGAATCAGAGGGTGCTGATCCCTGTGTTCCCTCAGTGATGGATAACACAGGAGTCCCCTTTCTTCCATTTGTTTAGCCCAGAAAACCTTTGAAATGTATTCTTTGAAAAGTTAACCCAGACAAAATTCCTCTTCCATGCTGCTTGTTCTTCCGGGTGCAGGCACCAAGCCCCTTCTTCATCCTCTGCTCAACTTGCTTTCTGGATTGGCTTGATCCCTTTATTTGCATCTTATCTTAGTTTATTTATCAACTACTTCCACAATATGTTTTAAGAACATATATTTCCAGCACTCAGACTCAACTTTTTATCTGCAGCCATACATACATCGCACAGTGATATTCATGACCGGTGTGTCACCAGTTTACGTATGATGCCTTGCAAGACATTGAGTAAATATTCTGACTGTGTGTTGGGTGCGCCCTTTGCCACTTGGCATAAAGGGGCTCTTAGGGTCACAATATATCACCTTTTGTACATATTATAAATAAATGTATGTGTTGCGTACTGGTGGAGTATTAACTTACATAGACAAATGTAACACTTTAATAAACTCAACAATACCTCACAAAGACTGAGAAGACAGGAGGGTCATCCATTTCTCCTTCAAAAAATGTCATGCAATCTTCAGCTTCTTCCTCTCCCTGGATGTCAAGGTACTGTACAATGAGCTGTGAATGAAGATCTCATGTGAAGGACCACACCTCTACAATACCACATTCACTCTTAATTGTGCACTCTATATCAGCACATGAGCATTTCTAATGTGCCTAATGCTTTCAGTACTAGGTGCTGATGTTAGGTGTGTTACAATAAATTGAGAAACTTTTCACATCCTTAATCACAAAGGAAAATGAAATAGATTTCAATAGAGTTCAGTTTGTTAGTCTGGGGGAAGTAGTGAGGCTAAATTCTCTTGTTATTTTGAGACCTCTGACCTGAATTGTTAAAGACATGTGTCTGGTTTATATCTGCAGTGTGGTGTCTTTCTGAACTTGAGATGATGGAAAAAAAAATAATACAAGTTTCTAATATGTAATATTTTTTTAGATTCAGTTCTCTGTCATGTAGTGGGAGAGTGTTCTCTGAATACTGAAGAGAGAGATGAAAAATGTTGTAATTTCTCTTCCATAGTAGAAGGGCAGGCTGTCGGAGTATTGGATCTCCATTCTCTATGTGAACAGTACTCACATGAAAAGCAGAATGACCATTTAGAGTTTTTACTGTAACATTGTAATGAAGTTTAAGGAGCATGTAGTTCCAATGGGAATTCCTTCTTAACTAAATGTTTAAGTTTGGGAATAATTAACTTTGTTCTGGAATATCCAGCGTGTTTTAACTTTTGTGTGAAGTTGTAGCATAAATAAGTCACAAATATATAAAAACCTTTTATATATTGTACCTTGAAATCTGTTAGTGTTAAATAAAAATAGTTAACTAAATTGTTTACCTTGGAAATTCACTGTATAAATATAGCTGTTTCATCATTTATTCACAGCACAAATACCATGCATTATGCATAGGATTCAAAAAGGCTTCTGGTATTTGTGGTGGTGCATTGACAGTTAAATGAACCAGGAAGTACCAAGAGGATTACATAAAGGATAAAAATATTTAAGATAAAAGCTTTTTAAGGTTAGCATTTAAAAATAGTTAATTGAAAACCAGTTAGTAATATTGTTGAACATGTTTCAGGGTTTAACTTAATGGTCACTGTTGCTTTGCAGTTCACTACAAATCTTGACCTGTAAACCCTGTGTCTTTCTGGTCCTAGACTTCTTTTGAGCAGAGATGACCAATGAATCAATCACTGTGTTTGCATGATATGAATGATTAGACTGAGGCTACAAAATAAATCTTCACTTTTAAATTAAGAGCCTGAACCCATTCTCATTAGTTTCAATAAGAACTAAATACAGCCCTCTGCCAGAACTTGAATCTCAGGCTATGTCTACATTACAGCTGGGATTGACACTCTGAGATCGATCCACCGGCAGTCGATTTAGCGGGTCTAGTAAAGACCCGTGAAATCGACTGCAGATCGCTCTCCAGTCGACCCCTGTACTCTACCCCCGACAAGAAGAGTAAGGTAAGTTGATGGGAGAGTTTCTCCCATCGACCCCCCGCGGTAACTGGACCTAAGGTATGTCGACTCCAGTGACGTTATTCATGTAGGTCGACTTACCACGGTAGTGTAGACATAACCTAAGTTTCCAGAGATAATGGACTGCATGAACTCATTGTTCTAGATACTAGTCTCTCTTTATGAAAGCTATTTGCATACAGGACTTTGGAGCTGTGCTCCGGCTCCACTCCAGCTCCAGGCAAAAACCTGCAGCCCCACTGCTCCGGAGCTGCTCCGCACGCCAGCTCCGGGCTCTGCTCCAAAGCCCTGTTTGCATACTAAATAAGAAAAATGAGTAGTTGAAGATGATTGGTTATGATTTCACAGTAGTGCAAAACGTTAAGTGAAATAAATGTGCATGTGTGTGAATTTATATTTCAGTAGTACTCTGTTCAAATAATATTAAAAGTTGGCTGCTGTAAAACTATTTCTTAGATTTATTTTGTTAATAAATGTCATTTTATTTACAGCTGCTGCTGAGGGCAAAGGCAAAAGTGGGGAAGATTTTTTTCAGAAGGTAAGAAACCTCTTTGTTATAATCCTATGTTTGATAAGTACAGTAATTCAGTACATTATTGTTGGAAGAATTATACTTCAAATTATGGTGAAATTGATATTTAGTTTAGAGCGCTTTCTAATGAATATTCTGATGTAACGTCCACAATATTCCTTAATTTCCTAGCCATGGTGATTATTAACATGTTTTTTTTATTGTTACCATAGTTTTTTAGTAGAATGTATATTTGGTATCATATGTATAGCATATAATAGATTTAATCTCAGTTTATTACAGGGTATGTATCACAAAGTAAACAGTATAGTAAGTTTGACTGTGAATACATTCTTTCAGAGCCCATTGTTAGACAGATGTAAATACGTAGTGAGGGGAAGATGAAATTTCCTGAAGGCCATCAAACAGCAGCAATACAGAAGGCATTGTTTGTCAAATTGTCTTGAGGAACAGAATTCTCAATATTTTTTTTTATCCTCTTCAATTGAGTTACATCACCCTGAGAGAAGACTACCTAAGTAACTGAACATCATCGCCCCTTTCCTCCCAAATATGCTGTAGAATGTATATTCTCAGATAGTCATGAGGAGTCCTATTCTGGAAGTAATATTTTTCTTGCTTAAGTCTTTCAAAATGTTCTTGAATGCCAAAACTTTCTATGTCTTTATAGTTCATTTTTATCAGCTGACTTGTTTTTGGGAAGATTCTGCTTTCCATGAAATTAGAGAAACTTCCCAGAGGATGAGACAGCGCGATCTAGAGGTGTGAAACTGGCCTTTGTATTTCATGGGTGAGGACAGGAGAAGATCGTACGCTTTCCTTTCAGGGTCAATAATCTCTAGAGCTAGGTGAATTCGGTCATGTCTTGAACTGGCAGCATGACCCCCCCGAGTGATAATCATGTGAGATACCTTCAAAGAAACAAAATTACAGATAAATATTTTTCCTTGCTACTGTCACTCTCAGTCCAGCTCTTTGAGTGTCATGAACAAAAGGCATAACTGAACATCCATGAAATGGCAACAATTATTCTGAATATTCAAAGGATGAAATCTTGGCCCATCTGAGGCCAGTGGGAGTTTTGCCACTGACTTCTTCAATGGGGCCAGGATTTGTTAGACCTTTCAGATGCCTTTGGTTTCCGTAATATTGCATGAAACAGCGATGGTCCATCTAAGTATTTAACAAAATAGGTGACTGGAGACCTGCATAGCAGACTTTTTCTTTATTGTCACTTGAATGGTTGTGTGTTTGATCATTTGTATCAACATGTCCTCTCCAGCTACTCCAGATTTAAATGATTCTACCCAGATTGAACAATGTTCTGGCTTGTTATACAAAACGTACTATACATTATTACCATAATCTATTTTATAATACTAGAGGTTTATTAGATGATGTTGTGAAGTCTAACGTGTTTAAAAAACAACAACCCTTAAGTTGCATTAGTAGTGTTAGACTAGTATAATGCTTCATTGCAGTTTCAAACATTGACAGGACTTGGAACTTAGGTTCTAGGATGATTGAGAACAAGCTTTCTTATAAGATACGTTGAGCGTCTCTAAGAAGGAAATTTCTCACAGTGAAGGCGTGTGGTTAGACAGTTGCTGAGACACCATAGAAGATTAAAAAAACTCTGACAGCATTTGAACCACAAAGAGAAGAAAAATGGGTAGCAAATGAATGTTAAAGTGAGTTATGCAAATACTTTTTCAAGACCAGTTGTAAATAGTTTTATGGATGTTATTTTAATTGAGGTCTATATGCCCTGATGCTTTTAGGTTCAGTTTGCTGTGTACTCTGTCTGTACTGTAGAGAACAAGTAGTGTCAAACAGTCTTTGATTTGGAAATTGCTTGGAACTTGTTTAGTCCATGATGTTTTTTTATACAACCAGTTGATATATAAATATTCTATGATTTCTTGGTTCTACCTGATTAATAAATATACCAGAACTTGAAGCTCTTGCTGAGAAGTTAGTGAATGATAGATTCAAGAAATGGGTTTATTTGTTTTAGGAGTGAAAATTACTGGACAGCAACAAAAGTTTAATAGTGGCCTAATCTTTTATTTACAGATTCCATGCATACACAAGCTTTGATCAGAAATGGGTTTTAACCTTAATACTAGTACAATCCAGACTTATCCTCTCATGCCTACTTTTTATTCATAGATTGGAAGATGAAAACAAGCTTTTCTATTTTATATTTTTAACTACTAGTTGCTTGCTTAACTTTGTATGAACTAACTTGAATGAACAGTCATTGAACTGAACTAGTTAAATAAACCGAAATAAAGAAAATATCCTCCCTGCACATGCAGAAAAGACTACTGCTCTCAAAAGCTGTTTTGGCACTTCAACAATCTCTGGTTCCAGGGAGAGATGACCATGCCTGCTGATAGTTGGTGGCGGGGGACAGTGTGAGGGCAGTAGCGGTGCCAGCTTTTTCGCTGCCCTAGGCGGCGGAAGGTCCCGCCCCCAAAATGCCGCCCCCAACAGGGGCAGCGGAAGGTCCCGCCCCCAAAATTACACGGAGGACCGGGACGCCGGCGCCCCCCAGATGTTTGTGCCCTAGGCGACCGCCTAGGTCGCCTAATGGGTTGCGCCGGCCCCGTGTGAGGGTAGCCAGCTTCAGCAGTGTTACTGGGCATACTCAGTCCATGTGAGCATGCTCAGTAAAAGCCAAGGGGCATGTGACCCCAACGCATCACCTCTGCTTCCAGTCATTTCCAACATTTTGGTGGTTTGACTCTCTGTATAACTTCAGCAGCAAACATGTACTGCTTAATAATAGAATCATAGAATATCAGGGTTGGAAGGGACCTCAGGAGGTCATCTAGTCCAACCCCCTGCTCAAAGCAGGATCAATCTCAGACAGATTTTTGCCCCAGATCCCTAAATGGCCCCCTCAAGGATTGAACTCACAACCCTGGGTTTAGCAGGCCAATGCTCAAACCACTGCACTATCCCTCCCCCCATGGACAGTATTAATATTGCTCTTTTAATTTAATTTAAATGATTTTAATAGATTATAGTAAATTTAGGCCTTAATATAGCTTGTCACCGTTTCACATTTTAATTTTAAATAGGTTCATTTTTAAATATAAACTTGTATTTAATTTATATTAAAAAATCTGTTTTTATTAAATACAATTATCAATTTTTATCCACACTGATCAGTAGCTTCTGCAGAATCCCTTTGCAGTGTGCTGATTGATTCCACAAAGCTGCTATCTAGAATTCATTTCTTAACTTTACAAAAGTATTCTTTTGAGTCCAGATCAGATTGGATTTTCCATGCAGGGAAGCAGTACATTTGTTCACTTTTCAATTAGTAGTAATTCCCCCAGGCCTCCTTGTCATTGCTAGCTAGTTTCTTTTGTGGGAGTCTGTAAAGACAGTATCATAAAGGTGAAAAGAGGTAGATTTCTGAAGTAAGTTCTGTTCTCTACATGTATTATTACCTTTATGGATACCTATTGATGTGATCTTTTGCCCTGGAACTATAAAGGCTGTGTCAGGGTTATAAAGGATCCAAGGGACAGTTGGCGAATAAGGACTTATATTCATGTGGTTCTAGAATGGAGGACCTCGCCATGCTTCCACAATGGCTGCTTTGAAATCATTCCATGGTAGGGCATGTGATCTTAGTATGGATCTGTGAAGGCAATACATTTGGAGAAAGCAAGTTACTTCAGTAACTCTTCTTCCCCCTCCCCCCCCTTCATTATATTGCATTTGCAGATACACATTTTTTTTATCTGAATGGCACATTTTCCATGAGAGACAAGGTGGATGAGGTAATATATTTTTTTTGGACCAACTTCTGTAGGTGAGAGAGTTGCAAGAGAGTGACTTGAGGAAGAGCTTTGTGTACGATCAAAAGCTCATGTCTCTCACCAACAGAAGTTGGTCCTCACTCAGCTTGTCTCTTCAATATCCAACACAGCTACAACACAACATTTTCCATGTTCTGTTTGTTCCTCTTTGTAATAGAAGTAGAAAGAATTTGTAAGGAATGTTTTTCTTTAGATGTGGAAGAATGGGATGTAAATTGAGTAAAGATTCCTTGTGGCTAAGTACAGTTGAGCTATATAACTTCATTTAGAAATTCTGTAGCAATTTGATTAAAAATATACACACAGTTTACTTAGTGATTTGAAGTGCATATTTCACCAGAAAGAACAGTTTTTCATGGTTGTCACTGAAATAATATAAATTACACTCTGTGACGTTTTAAGGCTCAACGGGTTCTGTCACCAATGCCCTGTAATCTTAGGGGCTTTTATGCTGTTCAGCTATGCTTCAATTCCCTGACACCAGTACCCTGCCCACAAGCACTAAGTGTCATTTTGGCACCAGCCCAGTTTCTCCTAGCAAGGTGACACCAACAGCCCTTCCAGCCCAGCCTCCTCCCAGATACTCGGACTGTCTCCCTCTGTTTCATCAACCCTGAAGGAGTGAAATCAGCCCTCCAGCCTCCTTTGGTGTGCACACTTCACATAGTTTACACACCAGAGACCAGCTTGGGGTAAAAATAAACAAAGTTTATTTAACAGAAAAACCACACATTCAGAGATGAAATAGTAATGGAAAGCAAACATACACAAGTGACAGAGAAAATAAACATGAAGAAGCAATCTCAGGCTTTACACTTTCATATTAGATGAAACCCCTTTTTAAATAAAGTTTTACCTATTGCCTTTGAACAGTTTAATTGCATACCCCCAAATAGGGTGACCAGACGACCCGTTTTTAAAGGGACAGTCCTGAATTTAAGCCGCCTTGCGGTGTCCCGACTTTTTCTCAAAAATGAGCAAATTGTCCCGTATTTTCTGTCCCTCCTCCCCCCACTCCGCATCAGTACTGGTGGGTCCTGCTGCTGGCCGGATCCCTGCTCGCCAGTTGCCCGACCACCAGCAGTGAGTGGGAGGGTCCAGTGGCTTACAATGGGGGTGGGTGTGCAAGGTTGCTGGCTGGGCAAAGCTGCAGCGCGCGGGGCTGGCTGCTCTCCCTCCTGGTCTATCAGCACAGCTCCCGCTGCATGTTGGGTCTCACCCAGCAGGGCCTTGCCCCCTGTCTCGTTTCCGGCTGGTGCTGGCCGGGTATTGCGGCGGCTGGTGAGTGTGGGCAGGGGCCAGGCAGTGGCCGGTTACGTGTCACCTCTGCTGCCCACCCATTGGCCCTTTATGTGCTCCCCCTGTTGCTGTCCTCTCCCTGCTTTGCCCCATCACACCCTCCTCCCCCCAGCCCTGCTGTTCCTCCATATTCCCCCTGGCATGGCGCGTCCCGCTCCCATCACTGTGCGGAGAATCAGCCCCAGGTCGGAGCGCTCAGCTCACCAACAGCCTGGCCGACAGGCTGTTTCTTTCCCCCACTGCCTCTGGCTGGGCCGACGCCCTGGGAAAGCCCAAGATCCTCTGGCCCAGTGCACTGGCCAGGAGGAGCCAAACCCTGCCTGTTTCAAAGCCCCGCATAGTGCTGGCACGGGGAAGCCTCTCTGCCCCTCAGCTAAGCTCTGGAGTGCCGGGGTGGGGGAGAGGGAGCGATTTCCAGCCTGTTCACTCCCCGACCCTGCAGGCTCCACAGCAGCCCCCCGGGCAGGGGCTAGACACCCTCTTCACCCCCCTCCCCCCAGGTCCTGCCCCCAGGGAGCGTGGGGCTGCTCCATTCCCTAGACACCCTCCGCTACTGAGTCACCTCTCTGACCAGGTTTGCTGAAGCCCCTGGGAACACCTGGTTTGGGAGATGCCCATCCCTGCTGTGAGGCTTAGTTGAGTTATGAGCACAGTTTTCTATATACATACATAGGTTCATAACTACAGTTTGCATACATATCTCATAAAGACCATCAAGTACAGAACATTAAAAGCTTTCATAAAAGACCTTACTTGGCATACTTTTCTGGTACAGTAATACAATATGCTCTCCCCTTGGGGTGTCTGGACCCTGATTGTCACATTGTCTCCCAAGTTTCACTTCAAAATATTAGCATGTATGAAGGACAGTGATGTGTCAGTAATGAATATTATTCCTTGAGGTTGCATTGTAACCTACCTCTGTTTATTTTAAGCTCAGCAAACAAAGCTTAGTTGCAGTAATGCACATTTCATCAAGTATACAGCACTACTTTTTTCCACACTTTTGTGTTTGCTTGTACAAAATAGCTTACTGTCTCTGAAGTCATACATAGAATATTTCCTGGGTGGGGGCGTTGATTAGGTTACACATTTGACTTTTGTATTTGGATACAGGTCTGTCTCATCTTAGGCTGGGGTTACGTTCTGCAGTCAGCGCCTAAAGCGAAAACCGCGTATAGTCAAAAATTACATTGAGTGTAATGGCGGGCAGAATCGCCCGCACTACAGAAACAGTATTTAAATTGTTATTTTTCTCTTTTTTGTTTTGTTTTTTTCTTGTTTTTGCCGACCGCATAAAGCTGAAATCGCACATGTTAAATGCGCCTAAGATGCGACAGACCTGTACTTTCCATATGGTAGTCACACTGTTCAAATAAATAAAGCATGCCTACGTGTACAGGTCTTTCGCATCTTACGTGCATTTAACATGCGCGATTTCAGCTTTGCGCGGTTGGCAAAACCACCAAAAAAAAAAAAAAAAAAGAGAAAAAAAGCAATTTATGTACTGTGTCTGTAGTGCGGGCGATTCCGCCCGCCATTGAAGTCAATGAGATTTTGGCTATACGCGGTTTTCGCTTTACGTGCTGACCGCGGAACGTAACCCCCGCGTAAGATGCGAGAGACCTGTACTGTAATTGTAATGAACCTCATGATGATTGTACAGTAGTCAGTGCCATTGGTTATTATGTTTGATTTGTTTCTAAGACATTACCAAGATTGTTAATCTACTAGGAATTGAGTCTTTATTTATCTCTGTATGTAGGATCGGCATGTAAGGATATATATAAATCATCCTATTAAAATATGGCTATTTTGTTGTTCATATAACAGGATGAGACTACTTTGATAATGTTCTTATTCAATCTATCTTCTGTGGCTTATAGAAAAGTTTAACTAAAAAAAATTACATGTTTTGTGTGTTTATTTGCACACAATACTGTATCTAATCAAAACACATGGAAACTATCTTCAGAGTTAGTTTTCTTTTTTTTTACAATTATTTGGGCAGTTGTTCATGGTTTACTCACTGTCTGTCCAGTTTCCTTTAATTAGTCTTAACGTTTTTCCTTTCTCTCATGTGACATAAATAAAGCCAAGTTTGTGGAGGGATATGTAAAGTATCTCATGTGTACTTCAGGTTATGTGCGTCAAGAAGGAAAGTGATCAGTGGCATTTCAACATGTTTCAGTACAAAGGCTTCAGGATACTTTCTGAGAATTACTTAATATAAATTTAAAACTGTAATATGTAATGCATTTTTAAAAATGTCTTTAATAATTTTCTCAGCGGGCATATTGGCATAGGCCTTGTGAAGAGTGGAGGAGGGAAGTGCCTGTCTCTGCAACTTTGAGTAGTAATGTTAGGATCAGATGGGTATATCATGTGTACAGTACAATGCAACTTTGTTTTTTACAGTGTCTTGCCATATAAACTGTACTCTCCAAAACACAGATAAGAAGGGTGGGGAGGGGAGAGAAACTGAGGTAATAAGCAAGGAAGAAAGATATTTTCAGCTGACTGCTGAAATGACTGAGATGATTAAATGACTGAGACAATGAGGGAGAGACACAGGAAGGCTGTTGCAGATGTCAGGAGCTTCAGATATGGAGGATTGCATGTAGGGGAAGAGAAGAGGTCAGTGCTGGAGGGAGTGAGACAGCATTGATTTTTTGCAAATGGCCCAACAAACGGTAATGGTTTGTTGCTTCCCCAAACAGCCAGGTGTGGCCCTGCCCATGCTCCGCTCCGAGGCCCTACTCCCATGTCCTGCTCTTCCCTCGTGGCGCTGCTTCTCTTCCTGCCCTCGCTCAGCCTCTCCCACAAATCTGGCTGGGGCTCAGGTTGGCCGGGGCAGGCGGGGTGGTGTTTGGGCCGGCCAGGGCATGGGGCATCTGGGGCTGGCGGGCCGATGCTTGGGGCAACTGGCCAACAGCCTGGGGCAGCTGGGGCGGGGCGACCGGCATCCTGGGACTTGGGCTGGGACTTGGGTCAGCTGCGGCGGGGCTCCTCTGGCTGCAGCGGGGGGCTCGGAGCTCCGGTGGGGAGCAGAAGGGGCGGGTCCTTGGGTGGAAGGGGCGCGGCTGGGGGCTAGCCTATGCAAACGGGGAGCTCACGTGCTGCCCATGCTCAACAGGCAGGGATTGAACCAAGTCAGTTGAAGATGTTATGTTATATAATCTGTGCCCTGATGGGCCCATCATTTTCTGCAAAATTTACTCTTTCAATTTAACTGAAGTTTCTAGTGTGGTTCTGAGGGTAATCTATCAAACGTGAGCTGGTTCAGTGCTGACCACCTCCATCTTCCTACTGAAACAGTAGCTCTTAAAAGTGTGAACTGCACCAGTCACCTGTAACTTGAAGGTTTAATGCTGGGGCTTAATGAATACAATTTAAAAATCAACATGAATTATTTCACCATTGAGCAATTTAGCAGAAATATCATAGTATTGGTAATGGACCTTGTGTTTGTAGAATAAGCTACCATTCTCTCTCCACCGTTGGGCACTTGGCTACAAAGAGCAAGCTAAGATGCCATCCAGGACCATGTTACTAGGGGGCATGTTACGGGCTGTGTTTAAGTTCCATTTCTTCCTATCCTCAATTAGATATGAGAGGATGTAAAATAAACAGAATCTTTGTACATTACAGCTATTAATTTTTCTGTAAATAGGCCACTTATAAAAATAATGTGTTCTGGTATATTAGTGACAGTTTTTCTTGTGGCCATGCAGATAGTTTTGTTGGATACTTTTTGGGATGATACCCGAGATGCCTTCCATTGAGCTTTGTTCTGTACTATGTCTGCGGGCAGTTAAAACTGCAAAATAAATAGATCAATCAATCCATTAATCCTCTGTTCCTTTATGTTTAAGAACTTCTGAAAAATTCTGTTTGTGACTGACATTTGCTGAGCTTTTTCCATCAAAACATTACTTTATAAGAAAAGAAGTAAAGAACACACCTTCAATCATTTTCAAGTTACCATAGTGTTAGCAATAATTCTTAATCTGCATAGTTTGGTTAGACCTTGTTTAAAAGCATTCAACGTTGATAATGATGTGAAGAGAGCTAGGTAGATGATGGATGCGATTGGAGTAAAGTAACAGATTTCCCTCATGATCTGAGCTCCCTCTTGCTGCAACTACTACAACGCTTGTTGATGTGCAGCTCAATGACAACCATGAATAATTAGTTGGTGTTTCACTATATACTTCTCATGTAAATGATGTTTATGGAAGTTGGCATACACAGTATTACGTATTTATTCCACACCATGATCCTGATCCAGATGCCACTGAAGTCAATTGGAGTCTGTCTATTGTTGACTTCAATGGCATCTGGATCAGGCCTTATAAACATGAATGGTACTTGTCAGAAAAAGTCCAGTTTTGTCTCAAGAAGCTTATTATTTATGTAGCATTAGAGATATGCAAGACACTTCACATACAGTAAAGAAGGTGATGTTTCCCATTCTGGAAGAGCTTACAATTCAAAATGAGAACATACAGACAGGAGTTGGTTTTGTGGGGGCAAAACAATAGAGCAGTTGGAGACAGAGTATTATTTAGTGAAACCGTTGAAATTGTCTCATTAGACTGACCTCACACTTGGTAAGGCAACTCACATCTGTTCATGTATTTATACCTGCTCCTGTATTTTCCGCTCCATACATCTGATGAAGTGGGTTCTAGCCCACGAAAGCTTATGCCCAAATAAATTTGTTAGTTTCTAAAGTGCCACAAGGACTCCTCGTTGTCTTTTTTTGTGGACATCTAGTGACTTTTTCTTTGAGTTCCAGGCAGACCTTCAAATGTTTCAGGATTCCACATGTTCCTCACTGCAAGGGTCCAACTTGCATATGGTGTTACAGACCATTCAAAAATATTTTTAGAGCCTCTGTATGTAGCAGTGGGTCAAATTCTCTTGGGGTAGTATGACTGTTTCATTCCATCCTGGTTCAAGGCAAATGTGTTCTGTACAACTTGTTTTTTCTTTCTGGGTTCATCATCCATTATAATTGTGAAAGAAAGATGCTTAATCCATTTTCTTGTGCCAGATATTTACTTCACAATTACTGGAAAATTTGAAATCCCATCTGAGTAATAAAAGAGCTAACACATTTTTAAAAAAGTTTTTACCCATTTAATTGTCCCATTGATATTCTGCATGGTGTTGCTGGTTTGTATGCATTATATATAGATGCTGTATTCAAAACCATAGAGCAAAATCTGCTTATGGTGGCCTAGACCTCGGGATGCCAGGGTTTTTTTTTTTTTCCTTTGCTGTTCACACTTATCACAGTAGAGTGTTAACGAAACTAAAGAAAAATTCTTCAGTGTTTTTACATGATTTATGATTTTCTGAAACTACCCAGACCCAAGCAAAAAGCAGTTGTTGGCAAAGGTTGCACTCATAATTTTGAGAATACTGTGAAGTGGTTGCTTAAGACACGATATTGTCCACTGGTGGTATTTTTTGGTGTTTTTGTCAATGTAATATATAACAATATAATAAAAAGGACATCAGAGGGCTTACCTCATGACTTTCTCTTTTAGAAGCAGTATTTTCCAAGAAGTATTTTCCATAAACCAGTTTGTAATCAAATGTTGGAAAAACAGTAGCAGTTTAACAGAAAATGTAGTGATTCAAATGTTACTTGAGTTAATAGTAAATAAGTATTCCTAATCACATTGTCCCTAGCTCAGTGCGTTTTCCATAAACAGTAATTTAAAGCAAAAACATTATTTTATGTGTGTTGCCTTTGGTAATTATATACAGAGGGCAGTAGCAAAAGTATTACGGAAGCTGTCTGACGCGCTCTTTAATCAACACTGTAAAAGAGAGTGCTGTAACTTTCCAAAACGTTGGTTTGTGGGGCTGATTTTCTATTTTGGAGATGACTCTTTTTTTAAACAAGTTTGGGCAAATTCCCTTTATCTCTTCTTGAGTTATGGTAAGATGGAAAACATGCAGTTGCCATGTGCATATGCAAGTACACTTGTTTGATATGTATGTGTATAAATATAACTGCAGTATATTATGTTGTCTATGTATACACACAATAGATCAACCTTAAAGTTGACCTTTTTTTAGGGTTGCTTATAAAAATTTCTAAAACTTCACAAACTAAAAACCAACACTTTCATTAAGCTTAAATTGTTTTATGCCAACTTTTTTTTTGTGTGTGGTTCAGAGCTGCTCAGAGAAGGCACAATTCTACATATTATGCCAAAGTAAATAAACAAAATATGCTGCTATAACCCTTAAATAAGTTGTTTCCTAATATGCTTAATTTTGGTTAAGGTGCATGTTTTTGCTGTTATATGTCATGGCTTCATGAAAAGAGTAAAGAGGAGGGGGGTGAGCCCAAGTTTGTGGGGATTCAGCAAAAGGCGTATCTTTAGAGTTGCTGTAGTGATTCTCCAGACTCGGCCATCAGCACAATTGACATATGTCTACGGTGAGTTGGTCCTTTCCATTGTATCAAGATTTGGCCAAACCTGTGGTATTGAAAGTGTTACATCAACACTTACTCAGTTTAATACTAGTTATGATAGTGACTTTTTTAAAAACAAAATTAACTGTTGGAACAACCTCCCAAAGGATGTGGCGGATTCTCCATCACTCAAAATCTTTAAATCAACACTGCAGTTTTTTCTAAAAGATATGGTCTAATTTAACCACAAGTTATTGAGCTTGATGTAAGAATTACTGAGTGAAATTCTATGGCCTTGTGCTACAGGATGATGCAGTGGTCCCTTTTGGCCTTAAACTCAATTAACTTTTCTGATACAGTATCTGCTATGACAGTGTTTTTTGTACACACTTAATGCAACACTTATTTAAATATTTTTAAAAGAAAATGTGTAAAGATATGCTTATCTTAGGTCCGAGACTCTTTAAGTGGTGAAAGGTACCAAATAGTTTCCATGACATTACCTTACAAGCTCAGAAAACTAATTTGTTGCCATAGCAACATGAGAAATATAATTTAATGTGGCAGGAAGAAGGGGTAGAGGTGAGCTTGTAAGTGCAATGTTAAGAGTGCAATTTTATATACGCAGAGAAGGAAGTCCAAAGTTGTCTTTACTTTCCATTGGATGTCTGTGAAAGTCTGGCTGAACTTTACAGATAGACATTCCAAAACTGTATTTGTGACTAACAATCCTCAGTGAGGACTATGTACATGCATTTTCACAGTTTCAGAATAACTGCATCTGTATTCCCCCTCTGTGGTCCTTTGAGAGCACCCACTTAAAAGTTTCTGGCTTCCAGCCATCACTTTTCTTGGGCAGAGACCCACATCTCACTCCCTCCTGAACAGAGTTTTTCTAGGTTCTACAGTTCCCTGCCTAGCCTGTGGTTCTCCCAGCAAGCCAGACTTCCTAAGCAGGCCAGCGTCTGTGCTTTCGTTTCTCTCCAAAGGGTATGACCAGTGTAATTGCTCTTTCTATGCAAGCACATTTGTTCTTAAAGGTGAAAGCATTAGAGAGACAGCATATTAAGAACAATAGAAGACCCTACCTAAGAAGCATACCAGAGGTAAACTGCAACTCCATCCTCGAGCTCTGGTAGGTGTCATTCGTTCAAAACTCACAACTATGTTTTCTCTGTGGTTACAAATTCGTATTTCAGATTCAGAACCAGAACAAAGACTGGACAGATTAGCCTGTTTCTTTATATGGTTCGGGCCTTTGATCTCCAGTCTACTGGAACAGGTAATCAGCACACAAAGATCCTGTCCTCAGGCGTAGCTTTAAAAAGCAAGGTTTTTCCATAATGGGAGGTGGGGAATTTGCATTAATCTTTCCCTATGCATTCCCCTGGAAATCTTAACACTTAATGTCCCAGAAGTCCATTCTTGTCTGGCACATTTTCAATCAAGTCCTTTGAACTCCCAGCCCTCATATGACATTTCTCCTCTAGAGAGGTTCCGTGCAATCCTGGCCCACATAATTCATAAAGTTTGCATTTAATACAAGGAACTCCAAAAATACCTAAACTTAATTCAATAAGGTTTTTCAAGGATATTGCAGGAAGTTGCCATATCTGTCACATGAAAGAGTCAAACTTTTGAAATGGAACAGCTTTTAGTTTCAAAAGTTAAAAAGAGCATCTAAATTTCCTTCAGTGCCATGCATCATCATTTTGGTGATGCTTAGAATTTAATGTCTGAATACCAATTTTTTTCTCTCCAAATTTACCAAAATATTAATCATTGGCAGAGGATGAGAAGTTTCAGCCACTTACAGCTGATGTTCATTAGTAACTTGTGAAGGCTTCCTATTTGGCTTTACCCATGACTTCTCACAAACTGCCTGTTTGTAGACATATTATTCCTAATGCTACCTGTCCATATTCCCTACCTAATGGCATCAGTTCAGCCATGGACTTGTTCCTTTGGCTATTTGCATTTCTGCTAGTCAGAAGACTATGGGGCATCCTTATTCATCCATTATTTTGACTCTTACGGCACTAACCCAGCTTTCCTGTACTGCAGTAGTGGCTTACCACCCAAAGCAGAACAGTGAGTAAATCCCACCTTTTGGGCCAGGAAAGGTCCGGTGAAAGTCAGGATCTGCTAAAGATCTTTTCTGGGGAAAGAAGAGGTGTCCTGTAAAGGGAACTTCATTGGTGTAGAACTTTCACAACTTATGGAACAGGTGTAGAAGTATGTCAGCGTTTGTGTATTTGACATGCAGAAATCCAATAAACAGTTAAATACTGGCAGCCTGTTACATTTCTTTACTTGGAATACCCCACTCTGATAGCAGGTTTTGTACCTGCTGGGAATGTCAGGTGGGTTCAGCTGACTCAGATACATGTGGCTTATTACCCCAGACAAATATAAAAGAGGAGGTGATGGGCTGCCTAGACCTAGAGGATCTAGGTCGAAGCCTAAAGGAAAGAACCCTAGGAGCAACCAGCCTGGCCTGAAGGTTGGAGATGAATTTTGGCTTGTTGTTAATTTCTCTGTTAATAAAACCACATCCAACGAAGGGGATGAGTTTTTAGACTGCAGTTCTTTCTTGTGGTCTGAACCTATTTGCTTTAACAAGAAAGGTAGGTAGTGGGACACACTATTAAACATAACTCTTGGTGAACAAGGCAGTACTCTGGCAGAAAGGCTCCATTCTTGTGGAAAATCTGTATTAATCACATCTTGAATATAGCAGCTACACTGTTCTAGAATCACAGAAATCATAGAAATGTAGGACTGGAAGCGACCTTAATAGGTATGTAGTACAACCTCCTGTGCCTGAGGCAGGACTAAGTATTATCCAGACCATCCCTGACAGGTGTTTGTCTAACCTGTTCTTAAAAACCTCCAATGGTAGAAATTCCCTGACTTCCTTAGGTCATTTGTCCCAGTGCTTAACTACCCTGGCAGTTACATTTTCTTAATGTCTAACCTAAATCTCTCTTGCTGCGATTTAAGCCCATTACTCCTTGTCCGGCCCTCAGTGGTTAAGAAGAACAAATTATCACCCTCCTCTTTATAACAACCTTTTATGTATAATAGAATCATAGAATATCACGATTGGAAGGGACCTCAGGAGGTCATCTAGTCCAACCCCCTGCTCAAAGCAGGACCAATCCCCAACTAAATCATCCCAGCCATGGCTTTGTCAAGCTGGGCCTTAAAAACCTCTAAGGAAGGAGATTCCACCACATCCCTAGGTAACCCATTCCAGTCTTTCACCACCCTCCTAGTGAAAAAGTTTTTCCTACTATCCCTCCTAAACCTCCCCCCCTGCAACTTGAGACCATTACTCCTTGTTCTGTCATCTTCTATCACTGAGAACAGTCTAGATCCATCCTCTTTGGAACCCCCTTTCAGGTAGTTGAGAGCAGCTATCAAATCCCCCCTCATTCTTCTCTTCTGCAGACTAAACAATCCTAGTTCCCTCAGCCTCCCCTCATAAGTCATGTGTTCCAGCCCCCTACTCATTTTTGTTGCCCTCCGCTGGACTCTTTCCAATTTTTCCACATCCTTCTTGTAGTGTGGGGCCCAAAACTGGACACAGTACTCCAGATGAGACCTCACCAAGGCCAAATAGAAGGGAATGATCACGTCCCTCGATCTGCTGGCAATGCTCCTACTTATACAGCCCAAAATGCCGTTTTCCTTCTTGGCAACAAGGGCACACTGTTGACTCATATCCAGCTTCTCATCCACTGTAACTCCTAGATCCTTTTCTGCAGAACTGCTGCCTAGCCACTCGGTCCCTAGTCTGTAGCAGTGCATGGGATTCTTCCTTCCTAAGTGCAGGACGCTGCAGTTGTCCTTGTTGAACCTCATCAGATTTCTTTTGGCCCAATCCTCTAATTTGTCTAGGTCCCTCTATCCACACCCTCCAGCGTATCTACCACGCCTCCCAGTTGAGTGTCATCTGCAAACTTGCTGAGGATGCAATTAATCCCATCCTCTAGATCATTAATGAAGATATTGAACAATTGTACTGTTATCATGTTCTCCCTCAGTCTGCTCTTCTCCAGACTAAAGACCATTTTTTTCAATCTTTCCTTGTAGGTCTTGTTTTTTAGACCTTTACTCATTTTTGTTGCTCTCCTCTGGACTTTCTCCAATTTGTCCACATCTTTCATGAAGTGATGCCCAGAAGTGGACACAGCACTCCAGTTGACGCCTTACCAGTACTGAGTAGAGTGGAAGAATTATTTCTCATTTCTTGCTTACAGCTCTCCTGCTAATACAGTCCAGAATGATACTTCCTTTTTTTTTTTTGGTAACCGTATTACATTGGCGACTCGTATTTAGTTTGTGACCATTATAACTCCCAGAACTTTTTCTGCAGTATTCCTTGTTAGGCAGTTGTTTTCCATTTTATATTTGTGCAATTGATTATTCCTTCCTAAGTGTAGTACTTCGCGTTTGTCCTTACTGAATATCATCCTATTTATTTCAGATCATATCAGGGGTGAAAGTGAGCCGATACGGACCTGTACTCCATACCGGTAAGAACCCGCACTGGCCCATACCCAGCCCACATTAAAATGCTGCCGCGGCAGTGCTTTAATGTCCGTGCCCCTTTTGCCTCCCCTATCGGGGGCCCTGCCGGTAGGGTCCGTACCAGCAGGGCCGCCAACAGGGGGCGGGGGAAGGGGCAGCAACGTTAAAGCGCTGCGGTGGCAGCGTTTTAATGTGGGCTGGGTATGGGCCGGTGCAGGTTCCTCAAAGCGCTTTAATATTGCTGCGTCTCCACCCCCACCCCCCTTGGTGGGGCTGCCGACAAGAGGGGGCACAGCAACGTTAAAGCGCTGCTGCGGCAAAGGACCCTGCAGCGCTTTAACGTCCCTGCCCCTTTTGCCTCCCCTGTCGGCGGCTCTGCCGGTATGGACCCTATTGGCAGGGCCGCCGATGGGGGGAAGGGGCAGCAATGTTAAAGCTCCGGGCCCTTTAAATCAACACGGAAGCCCCTGGTGGCGCGGGCCAAGGGCTGGCTGGGGGATGCTGACCCCCACCCTGCCCCTTCCGCCCGAGGCCCCGCCCCTTCCGGGGACCAGCGCCACCTCCTCCCATACCAGTAAGTGTCCGCAGTTACTTTCACCCCTGGATCATATCTGCAGCTTGTAAAGATAATTTTGAAGTCTAATGATTGTGTGCTTACAACCACTCCCAGAATGAATTAGTACGAGTATTTTTTTGTGACCTTTGTGGTTGATACCCAATATGACGCATGATCACAGAGTTTAAGCTTCTAGAATTTGCAATAAATTCAGCATGTTAATTAACAAAACAATACCTTATGTTGTATATTAGATATTCAGCTTTTAAAGCTAATCTAAAGAAGATTGCTCAAACCTTATTAGACATAATGAATGTTGAGAATAAATATAAGATTATTTAAATTAAGTTCTAGATGGTTATATTCACTTATTAGTGCCTAAACCCTTTAAAGGGAATATTTTTTCACAAAGGTGCTACTAAAGTATTACATTTACAATAACACCCCACTCAGGATTGGGGCCCTATTGTGGTAGGCCTTATACAAACACACATTAAAATATGGCCCCTGCTCTAACGATCATACCTTAAATAGAGATTGTGCTTGAGATTTTTTTTTTTTGCTGCGCCTTTGATGCAGCAAAGAACACTCAGTCCAGGGAAAGGGTTTAGGTCGTTTAAGATAACGTTGTGCCCTCCAAATATTTGGGCTTTGTGGCCACTGGCGTTACACGGACAGTCTTGGAGCATTGCCTCAAAGCCTCCCAGGGTTGTCTTGTGGGCCACAGCACAAGGTGTTACACCAGGGATGGAGCTGCATCTTCTGTGCCAGGACTTGAGGGGATCTTTAGTAGGCATCCTAACCAGCTCCCTCTGCAAGGTTTGTGCTGTGGGAAACCTACCCCAGTGAGAACCAGGGCCCCTTTATGAAGCAGGAGGCTGAGATTTGCACTCTGTAGGTTTTCTTTCCCCATAGAAAAAATGGTAAGGGAGTGGACAGGAATATGGTAGAGGAGTATGGTCCAAAAAAACCTCTCCATAGATGTTTTGTGCCTCAACAGAAGATATGGAAATTAATATAATTGTTTTGGTTTTTGTCTTATAAAATAGTCACTGTTACTCATATAATGGTCTTATAAAAATTAGTGTGTATTTAGCTCACGTGTAAAACATTTTTTCAAATGTGTGATCTGTTTTGAACATATCAGTTCACACTGAAGCAGTCATCTTATTAACTTATATCTTCTGATTTTTTAAAAATGTATTTAATTAGGAAACAGAATGTGGAAAGAACTAGCTTTCTTTAGAGATAATATTTCTAAGCCATAGTGGAAAGGGCAGAAAAAATTAAACCTAAATGTTAAAAAGCAATGTTAATATGGATAGTAACATATATTTAAAAAAAGGAAAAGCTGCAAATCCATTGGAGAAGTGAATACAAAGTTGTTTCACTATACAGTAGAGTAGGTTCTAGAACCTACCAGGATCTCTGAACCTGGTGCTGAAATTGTATTTTGAGGTATTGTACAACAAGTGTATCACAAGATTTTTCCTCGTACAGAAACAGTTCACTGGAGAGGGAACTCTTTTTCACAATAGTACAATTAAATTGAAGACTGCCCTTTATTACACTTGATAGAAAAATAGTCCGTGTTAATGCAAATTTAAAATGAGGAGAGAACTGACAGAACCAAATGGGCCTCTTAAGTAAACTCTCCCTCAGAAGTTTTTGGACTCTTCCTTCCTTCCTTCCTTATCTGATATATTAAAAATTGGATACAAATTAACATCTACCTTTAGGTACCTACTCCCCTAAAATATGATGTCTGTATTCCCCAGGATTTGGGAGCATTCCTCTGCATACACTTCAGATAATGTGAAGCCTAACAATAAGGGAGTTTGCTACTGAGCAAATGTAGTATCAGAGAAATTTTCTTCATTTCTCTTTGCTGTGCTGTTACATAATTTTATAAATCAGATATTGGGATGAACATTTTGTAATCTGAAAGTTTGTATTCAAGTTGTGTAAGCAACCTGTTTTACATCTTTTTATTGATTTTAATATAGAAGGTAAGTTAACTTTGTGACGCATGATCAGTCCAATAATTGTTGATGATTCCAATTATTGTCCGGTATTTAATCAGTTTTACTATCTGTTTTAGACCAATATAATCCCCGGTAATATAACAGCTCTGAATGAAAACTACAGTTTTGAAAACATTTGAAAATTTGACATAGCAAAGATTCTGGGTTTCTTTGTGTTGTGTGTGACTGTCACACTATATTTCTCTTTGCCTATACAGTAACTCCTCACTTAACGTCCTCCCACTTAACGTTGTTTCGAAGTTACGTCACTGCTCCATTAGGGAACATACTCGTTTAAAGTTGTGCAATGCTCCCTTATAACGTCGTTTGGCTGGCTTTACAAGGGAGTATTGTACAAGTTCCTCTTCTCCGCCTCCTCCCCCTCCCTTCCTCCGTCTATGGAAATTTCCTTGGAACGTAACCCCCCGCATTTACATTAAATCTTATGGGAAAATTGGATTCGTTTAACATCGTTTCACTTAAAGTTGCATTTTTCAGGAACATAACTACAACATTAAGTGAGGAGTTACTGTATACCCTGATCTTGTTAGTAAACATTTTTACATATTATGGTGGGTGATGCCCTTAAAAAATAAGTAATATATAAAACTCCTGCTTTGGTTAATTTTATGATCTGCCTATTTTTATTCTTGCAGCTCATTAGGCTGTCTAATTAAAAGCCTATGGATATAGGTTCACTTTCTTTGCTCGTTGCATTTCCCATTTTTTTACCCTATTTTTAAATATAGGGTAAAAACTATAACCAGTTTAAACAATGTAGGGTAAAAACTATAACCAGTTTAAACAATGTAGTGAAACTTGGTTGTCTTTCATTATAGTTTCTGTAAGTACTGCTATATAGTGCCCTGAAATATGACATTGTAACTACGCCAATAAAGCAAATGGCAGATATCCCAAATTACATAGAAAAAATTAAACCCTCCCTCCCCCATCATATTGACACTTTTGCTCCACTAAAACCACTTATATCAAGTCTCTTACATCAGGGCACTGATTTTGTGTGTGTGTGTGTGAAGTGTGTATGCCTAAAATCCCTGCACTAAAAGTGCAGATGGCAAAATGATAGTGTTTATTTCTGGTGAGAAGTTTAGGGGAAAGAATTCTCAGTATTTGCTTTGAATTCAATTAGAAATAGTATAGAAGTGCTCATTCTGAAAATGTTACACATTTTTAAATAATGGTTAACTTAAATACGTGGACATGGATGAGCCAGGCATCTGAAAACTGTCAGTTTAACATGCCATGGGCATTGATTGAGTTTGTAGAATTTAAAATGGATAAGTACGGTAACTCTTTTTAATATGCACACAAGCCAAATGTCTGGCTTCTGTAATACTGAAGCAAACGCTTTGCCTCAAAAGTATTCAAAAAGCATTTTTTTAAAGCTATGCTAATATTAATTCTTGTTCATATAAAAAAAAAGGCCATATAGAGTAGCCTGTAGCTTATTTAAATATTGTCCTTCACATAGACTGAGATTAAAAAAAAAAAAATCCTAGGTACTAGGGTACAGTAGAATCTCAGAGTTACAAGCACCTCGGGAGTCGAGGTTGTTCATAACTCTGAAGTGTTTGTGACTCTGAACAAAATGTTATGGTTGTTCTTTCAAAAGTTTACAACTGAACATTGACTTAGTACAGCTTTGAAACATTACTATTCAGAAACAAAATGTTTCTTTTAACCATCTTAATTTAAATGAAACAAGCACAGAAATAGTTTCCTTACCTTGTAAAATCTTTGTTTTTAAACTTTCCCTTTATTTTTTTGTAGTTTACATTTAACACATTACTTGCTTTTTTCTTTTTTTCTTTTTGGTCTCTGCTGCTGCCTGATTGTGTACTTCCAGTTACAAATGAGGTGTGTGGTTTACCGGTCAGTTAGTGAGTCTTGTGTTTGTAACTCTGAGGTTCTACTGTATTCGTCTACAAATTCCTCACAAACCAGTAGTTTCATAGTTGCATGCGGTTAAAGGCCGAAGAGACCATTAGGTTATCTAGTCTGCCCTGTATATACAGGGCACTAAATTTCATCCAGATACCCTTATATTGAGCCCAAAGGCTTTAGTTAGACTAAAACATTGCAGCCCTCAGAAGACTGAATTCAGTGCCACAGGCTGAGGGCAAGAGAGACCAAGGTGTTATTAACTCCTTAAGCCCCTGCAGTGGCAAGGAATTGAATAGGGGAGATGTGCCCTGATGATTCCAGCCAGTGAACCACACTCCTTGCTACAGAGGAATTCACAAAACCCCAAAGGCCCCTGCAACTCTGTCCTGGGGGGAAATTTCTTCTTGACCTAATTGGAGCTCAGTATGACCCCGAGCATGTGAACAAGACACGCCAACCAGGCATCAAGAAAGAGGATTCTCTGTAATACTGTCTCCAACTGTTGCCAGTCTCTGACGCTTCAGAGAAAGGGGGTGAGGGGAAAGCACTCTCTAGACAACATCAAGACAATTGTGCCTCAGGGAAAAATTCCTTTCTGACTCGTGCAGGCTGAAGCCCTTAAGCATGAGGTTTGATTATAGTCATTATCTTAATTCAGAGCTGCTACTGTTATGAACATTTTGAGGACAGTGCAGGCAATCTTGTTCTCCCCATGGCCCATGAAGGAAGGGAATGAACAGAGGGATTCATAGTTTGGTATGAGTCACAATTAAGTATAACTTGGGAAATAAGACCTCAACCCTGCAAGACATGCATTCAAACAAGCCCTTGCACCTGAGTGAAACCCCATCTTCATTAGTGCCCTATATGGGGTGCAGGGGTCTTCCTACACAGGCATTTGCAGAATTGGGGGCTAAAACTTTTCTCTCGTGTCTAAGGCTTTGTGGAGTGTCTCAAGAGTTTTCATAGAACTTCAGGTGATACTGCAGTTTATTTGCTAATACAGTGGAGCCTGAATAAAGAGTGGACAATATTTATCGAAGGTGATTTCCTGGATTATGTTGGGATGTATTAGCTCTTTCTGTGGGTCATTGCTTTAAAAATTTTATCAGAGGATCATTGGATCCATACTTTTATATTTTATAGTGTAACACTTAATTTGTGTTTCGTCACTCTGCCTTTTCACCATTTGGGAGATTGAAGGTTTCTTCTACACAATAGCATTAATTTGTAAATTTGGTTCAGCTTTGTAAAGTTTGGGGATGCTTTGGGACCACCTAGTATAACTGGTGCTTAGAACTGTGAATTTCCTTCCCTAGAGAGACAAAATAATATTTAAAATATGGAGGCAAACATTTTATGCTGCAGATAAAACACTTCTAATATGGGTTTATAATGTAACTGTAAAATGGTGATTTGATTATGGTGATTATACATGTCCACAATAACATCACATTTCCTACATCAAATGGAGGTATTCAGCACTTTCACTGATTAAAAATGGCTTTCTTCTGTTTTAGGAGTTGCAGATCATCTGTTTTTCCTCTGGTGAGGGTCATGGAGAGATGGTGTGTGTAAAAGATAAAATAGCAGAGCTTTTCTATTTAGAATTAGCTTGTTTGTGATCTCTGCAGAATAAATATAACACATTGCCCCCAGATGACTTACTGAAATGCGTAAAATTATCACAGTAAAATGGGCATTTGGTTGCTTGTGAAAATAATCTTCCTTGTAAATTTATTAAAAGCACCTTTTAAGCAAAGAAAAATATAAAACAATGATATTCATATGGAAGGTTGTAAGAAGAGCAGTGTAAAACATTACTAAAGAAACTCAAGCCAACTTAGGTTTGAGATGCCGGTTCACTTACTGACCCTAAAACTCAGGCCAGCTTTACAAAAAAAACACAGATTTGGGCTGAGTTCTGGACTGAGTTTCACTGGCTCCTCTGTAATTCTTACATTTATATTTCCCCACCTGATCTCAGAATCTTTGTTCTCATACCACTGATGTGTTCTGGGGCTGGCTTCTCAAACACCAGGTCTCTTCAGGTGGCACTGAGTGGTTGCCCCTCCCTCCCATGTACTATATTTAAAGTGGCTGCTGCTCTATCTCCAATGTAGGTAAAAAGGTTTTAGGGTGAGTTGAAGATCTTCTTCCCCTGATACTTTAGCAGTGAGGAGAGGACACTTCTGCTCCTGTTACCCATGCCTGACTGTACTGAGCCTTGGGCAGCTATGTCCCATGACGGTCTTGGTTTGTAGCTAAAAAACTCACGTTTTTTTGGAATGTCTGTCCTGTGCTTTGTAGGGTGGTGGATGTCAGTGGGAACAGGAGTAGTTCTTCAAGTGCTTGCTCATATCGATTCCAATTAGGTGTGCGCGCGCGCAGTAGCGGCGCCAGCTTTTTCGCCGCCTTAGGCGGCGGAAGGTCCCGCCCCCAAAATTACACCGACGACCGGGGCGCCGGCGCCCCCCAAATGTTTGTGCCCTAGGCGACCGCCTAGGTCGCCTAATGGGTTGCGCCGGCCTTGCGCGCGCGCCGCGTGCACAATCATCGGAAGATTTTTACCCTAGCAACACTCGGTGGGTCGGCTGAGGCGCCCCCTGGAGTGGCGCCCTTATGGCACCGGATATATGCCCCTGCCGACCCAGCGCCCCCTCAGTTCCTTCTTACCGCCCGTGACGGTCGTTGGAACTGTGGAGCGCAGCTAGCTGTTCTCCACTCTCCCTAGCATTCGCTTTTTGTACTTGTTAATAGTTTTCATTAGTGATAAGTAGTTGTTTATAGCTGTAAATAGTTCTTTAACAGTTGTAGTAGTTAGATTAGATTAGTTTCTTTCTGAGAGGGAGCGGGGTTAGGGTTACGTGCCTAGGCCCATGCCAGGGTCGCCGGGTTTCAAACCCTGCTCGGCTTGCCTGAGGCCGATGCCAACGGGAGACCCTCACGACTCCTGCCTAAGGTGTCTGGGGGAATCCCACCAAGCGGACAAGTGCCGCATTTGCAAAAGCTTCAAGCCAAGGACCAGAAAGGAGCGGGACTCTAGGTTGAAGCAGCTCCTTATGGAGGCGGCACTTAGCTCGGTCCCTTCCACATCGCGGGACCCGGCACCGTCATCGTCGGTGCGGAGTGCCCCTGTGGCACCGACTGCTCCGGCACCGCGTTCGGACTCCTCGAAAGATATGCGCCAGACCTCCACGGCCCCTCCACCACCATGGCGCCGGTCCCTGTCTCTGGGTCACAGGAAGAAGCAGGCCAAACAAGTGACGGCCGCTTCCACCTCGTCAGCTTACCAACCACCGGCACCTCCCACACCGCAAACGGAGCCACATCCATTTCCGGACCGTGTGGGATCACTTGCGGCCCCGGCGCTGTCGAGTCCGGCGCCTGTGAGCTCCCCGGCGCGCACTGTGGTTGAGCTGGGACTCCTTTCTATGCCGGAGACCTTCTCAACAGCGCAGAACCTGATCGCGCTCACGGAGCCGGCTCTTCAACAGCCCCCGGCACCACCGGTGCAGGCGCTCAGATCAAAGGGGAAGCCTTCCCTGATGCGACTGCCGTCGCCCAGCGATGCAGGACGGCACCGGTCCCGGTCCCGATTGTGGTCCCGGCACCCGTCTCGGCGCCGCTCGCAGTCCCGTCACCGATCTCGTTCTCGACGCCGGTCGTACTCGCGCCGCCGCTCCAGCTCCAGAAGGCCTGAATCTCGGTACGGCCGGTACCAACCGGACTCTCGGCACCGCTCCCGGTCATCGCAGTCTGAGGGTGCCTCACACTCGGCCTACCCAGCTTCTGGCCAGGGCGAGGGTAATGTGGGTCAATGGCATGACGAAGGCCAAGACCTTAATCAAGATCCTGCACAATGGTCCTTCTGGACACCGTGGGCGTACCACCAAGCCCAAGGGGCTCCGTCAGAGGCCTCCCGCTCAGCCCATTCAGAAACCCGGGTACCAGAAGCCACCATAAGTTGTCCCCCTCCGGGGGGTATGGAAGCAGCTGCAGCTACCCCAATGCAGGCCCCAGACCCCGGTGTAGCAGATCCTGGGCAGCAGGACTCCTCGCTTCACGATCCTCCACAGGACCCACTGGACCCTGTGGCATCTTCCTCGTCCTCTCCAGACAAGGCAGTGGCGGGGACAACAGCCTCGGGTCCTCCCCAGATAGATCTTCGTGTCCACCAAGACCCTTTACGTAGGGTGGCACGTAATATGGACCTCCAAGCGGAGGAGGTAGTGGAGTTGGAGGACCCCAGTGGTGGACATCCTTTTGGCGGAGGCCCCGTCCCGAGTAGTGTTGCCCATCATCTGCACAATCCAAACCAACGCCAAGACAATATGGCAAACCCCCGCCTCTGTCCCACTGACGGCCAGAGGAGTGGAGAGGAAATACTTTGTCCCCTCCAAGGAGTATGAGTACCTTTATACTCACCCTTAGCCGTGTTCACTAGTGGTATCCTTTATACTCACCCTCAGCCGTGTTCACTAGTGGTGTCCTCGGTGAACGCAAGGGAACGGCATGGTCAACAGGCCCCAGCACCGAAATCAAAAGACACCAGGCATCTAGATCTGTTTCGGCGCAAAATTTATTCAGCGGGAGGTCTTCAGCTCAGGGTCGCAAATCAACAAGCGCTCCTGAGCCGATAGTGCTATAACTCGTGAAACTCCATGGGGAAATTTCAAGAGTTAATTCCCCGGGAGTCCAGGGACGAGTTTGGAGCCTTAGTGGTGGAGGGCAAGAAGGTGGCTAGGACCTCCTTACAGGCCTCCTTGGATGCAGCAGACTCTGCGGCTAGGACCCTGGCATCGGGCATAGCCATGTGACGCATCTCCTGGTTCCATGTATCTGGCCTGCCACCAGAGCTGCAATAGACCCTGCAGGACCTGCCATTTGATGGGCAGGGCCTGTTTTCAGACAAGACGGACTCTAGGTTACAGAGCCTGAAAGATTCCAGGGCTATGATGCGCTCCCTGGGTATGCACACCCCGGTGACCCAGCGCAAGCCTTTTAGGTTTTACCCTCCCCCTCATCCGAGGCAGGACTTCTATAGAAGACGCGGGCGAGGTGGTAGAAAGAAATCCACCGGCCACCAACCTGGTCAGAACCAAGGCCCTCCCAAACCATCAGCAGGGCCTAAGCAAAACTTTTGAAGGTGCGCCCAAGGACGACGTATCAGTCACCACCCAGGATCCTTCCCCTCCATTTCGAGATCGTCTCTCCCATATCCACCATGTGTGGTCCTGTATAACTTCAGACCAATGGGTTCTTCGCATGGTGGAAAGGGGGATAGAAAACTGGAGAGAATTTCTCCCCTCCCTCCCATCTTCCCTCCCCGTCCCTCTTCAGGGACCCCTCTCACCAGCAACTCCTTATACAGGAGGTCGAAACGCTCCTGTCCATGGGGGCAATCGAGGAGGTTCCAAGGGAGCTAAGGGGCAGGGGTTTTTACTCACGCTACTTCCTAATCCCCAAGGCCAAGGGTGGGCTTCGACCCATCCTAGATCTGCGCGGACTCAACAAATTCATGGTAAAGTTGAAGTTCCGCATGGTTTCACTGGGGACCATTATTCCTTCCCTGGATCCTGGGAATTGGTACGCCGTCCTTGACATGAAGGACACTTCCACATAGTGATTTACCCGCCACACAGACGCTTCCTTCGCTTTGTGGTCAATCACGAGCACTACCAATTCGCTGTCCTTCCATTCGGCCTGTCCACGGCTCCCAGGGTGTTCACCAAGTGTATGGCCATTGTGGCAGCCTACCTTCGACGGATCCAGGTGTTTCCGTATCTTGACGACTGGCTTATTCGAAGCCAAACCAGGGACCAAGTTCAGTCCCATGTTCGATTTGCCCCAAGCACGTTCCGCTGGCTCGGTCTCCTGCCCAACAACGGAAAGTCGACTCTGGAACCAACCCAGAGAATAGAGTTTATCGGGGCTGTCCTGGACTCCAGACTCGCCCGCGCTCTCCTGCCGGACGCACGCTTTCAGTCGATGGCGAACATCAGCAGCAGCCTCCTAAACTTTCCGACTTCTACGGTAAAGACATGCCTCAGCTTTCTCGGGCATATGGCTTCGTGCACTTACGTAACCAGGCACGCCAGACTTCGGCTTCGCATGCTTCAGGCCTGATTATCAACAGTATATCGACCAGGTCGAGACAGCCTGAGCATGGTGATCACTGTCCCGGACTCGGTTCTGACTTCCCTCCGTTGGTGTCTGGACCCCACGTCAGTGTGCGACAGGGTACCTTTTCACACCCCTCAACCCTCCTTGTAACTGGTCACAGACGCATCATCTCTCGGATGGGGTACCCACCTCTGGGAGCTCCAAACACAGGGCCTGTGGACCACATCCGA
This sequence comes from Platysternon megacephalum, assembly GCA_003942145.1. Classification (NCBI taxonomy): domain Eukaryota; kingdom Metazoa; phylum Chordata; order Testudines; family Platysternidae; genus Platysternon; species Platysternon megacephalum. The sequence goes on along the minus strand of QXTE01000109.1, from coordinate 1,488,573 downwards.
TCTGACCCTGCATATCAATGTATTAGAACTGATGGCAGTACGCCTAGCCCAGGGGTAGGCAACCTTTCAGAAGTGGTGTGCCGAGTCTTCATTTATTCACTTTAATTTAAGGTTTCGCGTGCCGGTAATACATTTTAACGTTTTTTAGACGGTCTCTCGCTATAAGTCTATATTATATAACTAAACTATTGTTGTATGTAAAGTAAACAAGGTTTTCAAAACGTTTAAGAAGCTTCATTTAAAATTAAATTAAAATGCTGATCTTTTAAAAGGCATGGGGCTGGCAGCTGGGACCCCAGACCTGGGGGGGAGGAGGGGGGCAGGGATGAGGGCTGGGGGTGTGTG
>QXTE01000109.1:1366119-1487440 GCA_003942145.1 Platysternon megacephalum | reverse complement strand
GGGGGGGGGGGGGGGCCGAGTGGGGCTGGGACTGGCAGGCAGCGGCGTGCCGCCGAAAATCGGCTCGCGTGCCATGTTTGGCACGCGTGCCATAGGTTGCCGACCCCTGGCCTAGCCTGTCAAGCATTTCGCGAGCACCTACATGGCCATTGTGTGGCAGTCCTCACAGACAACACCACGGCCATGTTCTACATCAACAAGCAAGGGGGAGCCCGGTCGTCCCCCCTATGCCAGGAGGCCATTTGCCTGTGGGAGTTTTGCATAGTCCACTCGATACATCTGATGGTGTCGTTTCTCCCAGGGTCCAGAACACGCTGGCAGACCGCCTCAGCAGGTCCTTCCAGACTCACGAGTGGTCGATTCGTCCAGATATCATCCACTCCATTTTTTTGAGGTGGGGGTTTCCCCAGGTCGACCTATTTGCCTCGCGCATCAATCAGAAGTGCCAAGTGTTCTGTTCTCTCCAAGGGCGCTCTCAGGGTTCCCTATCAGACGCTTTCCTACTTCCGTGGAAAGACCAGCTGTTCTGCATCTTCCCTCCATTCCCGCTGGTCCACAGGGTCCTGCTCAAGCTGCGCAGGGACAAGGCACACATGATTCTGGTCGCCCCCGCATGGCCCAGGCAGCACTGGTACACCACACTCCTGGAGTCGTCGGTAGAGCCTCCGATCACGCTCCCATTGTGGCTGGACCTGATCTCCCAGGACCACGGACAACTCTGTCACCCCGACCTGCAATTGCTCCACCTTACAGCATGGATGCTGCATGGTTAACTCGGGTGGAGTTAGTCTGCTCAGAATCGGTGCAGCAGGTTCTGTTAGGGAGCAGGAAACCCTCCACTCGGGCCACCTACTTAGCCAAATGGAAGCGCTTCTCCTGTTGGTGCGAGCAGCACGCCATGCCCCCCTTGCAGGCGTCAATACTGCTTATACTAGACTATCTCCTATCCCTAAAGCAGCAGGACCTGGCTATATCATCGGTCAGGGTGCACCTGGGAGCCATCTCGTCTTTCCATCCAGGAGAACATGCTTCCTCTGTCTTCTCTAACCCGATGGTTGTTAGATTTCTGAAGAGTTTAGATCGTCTCTACCCACAAGTGCGTCAACCGGTTCCAGCGTGGGACCTTAACCTGGTCCTCTTCAGGCTCACGGGGCCCCCGTTCGAGCCAATGGCCACCTGCTCACTCCTTTACCTATCTTGGAAGACAGCCTTCCTTGTAGCCATCACTTCAGCGAGGCGCGTATCTGAAAATTGAGCCCTCACGTCGGAGCCTCCGTGTACAGTTTTCCATAAAGACAAGGTGCAGCTTCGCCCCCACCCTGCCTTTCTCCCCAAGATGGTATCAGCTTTTCATGTGAACCAGGACATTTTCCTCCTGGTCTTCCATCCGAAGCCGCACGCTACACGGCAGGATCAACGTATGCACTCTCTGGATGTTTGTAGGGCCCTCGCATTCTATATCGAGCGTACAAAGCCGTTTAGGAAAACGACTCAGCTCTTTGTTGCAGTGGCTGACCGGATGAAAGGCCTACCTGTCTCCCCGCAATGTGTATCTCCTCTTGGATCACGTCCTGTATCCGTGCTTGCTACGACTTGGCCGGTGTCCCGACGCCACGCCTCACCGCCCACTCCACTATGGCTCAAGCCTCATCGGCCGCTTTCCTGGCCCAGGTTCCAATCCACGAGATCTGTAGAGCAGCGGTTTGGTCATCGATACATACCTTTGCCGCTCACTACACGTTAGTTCAGCAGTCTAGAGACGATGCCGCATTTGGCTCAGTGGTTCTGCACTCAGCAATGTCTCACTCCGACCCCACCGTCTAGGTAAGGCTTGGGAGTCACCTAATTGGAATCGATATGAGCAAGCACTCGAAGAAGGAAAAACGGTTACTCAACTTTGTAACTGTTGTTCTTCGAGATGTGTTGCTCATATCCATTCCAAACCCGCCATCCTTCCCCTCTGTCGGAGTAGCCGGCAAGAAGGAACTGAGGGGGCGCTGGGTCGGCAGGGGTATATATCCAGCGTCATTAAGGCACTCCAGGGGGCTCCACAGCTGACTCACCGGGTGTTGCTAGGGTAAAAATTCTCTGAAGATCGTGCACGCGGCGCGCGCACACCTAATTGGAATAGATATGAGCAACACATCTCGAAGAACAACAGTTACAAAGGTGAGTAACCGTTTTTTAAATCAGTTCAGCTAATTTGGGCTAAACATTTGTATATAGCAGTGTAAAGACATAACATTGCAGCCAAGTCTTGAGGGCAGTAGTTAGCTTTCAGGGAAAATAATTTATTTTTTTTAATTATTGATTTTTAGAGATGTGAAATATGCAGATACCATAGAAGAGGTACTGCAGTTACACACAGATATGTATAAAGAGAGAATACAAAAATGTGTTGCATTCACAAAACATTTAATTTATATGTAGACCCACTTATTGGGATGTAAGGAAAACAAATGGGTTCATTTTAACAGTAGAGAGGGGTAAATAAAAATGGTACAAAAATAAAGCAAAGTGGTTGATAGCTTACTATAAACATGAAAAGTTACTTTACAATCAAAAGCATATTGGCAAGTTGGCAGACAACTGAATATATAAATGTCCTTTCAAAATTGCCAATAGTTGCTAGGTGAACTAAACAAATATTTCTTCACTGAAATAATGTAACCTTTAGTAACTGCTTTCTTAGTTTAAATTTTATGATTCTGGCACAAAATCAGATCAGCTCTAGTGTTTGAATTGAATGCTTAATATATTGTTGGATAAAATAGTTTAATAAGCAGAATTTGTGTTCTGCTCCACAAAGTTCTATGCTACATATTTTTATTTTGTCACTAATGGATTGTTAAAAACTGAAACACAACGAAAAGCAAAATCCAAATCCCTCATCTTTAAAGGTGATTAAGACTAAGTGCTATAAAATCCACAGGCAGCTGAATGCCCTAATATTTTATTTAGATGCTACACCAAATTCTTAATTTGCATGATTTACCTTTTGATTCTTACTGTGACCTCTTGTCAACATTCTACAATAGATAGCTGGTGATATCAGAGGCATTGCCAATCAATGCTGGTGTGAAGGGTTAATAGTGTACAAACAATGCTAGGTGCACTCAATATTGAATAAAATTTAATTGACTGCCAGGTTGGAGTGATCGTAGTCATCATTTAAATCACTTGGGTATTTTTATCATTGATTTTAAATCAGGCTGAGGTTTTATGAAATGACTTTGCAGTGTGTGACATAGTAACTTTAGATTATAAATGTATAATGAACTAAATTATAAACAGGTTTCAGAGTAGCACAAGTCACATTGACTTCAAACTACAAATTCTGATGAAGTATTGCCCGGTCAAAGCATTTCAGCTTTCTTTTATTTATTTCACTATGTTGGAAGGTGGTGTTGGTTGCCAATATATCATAGGCTATTTTGTGGCTATACTACAAAATTATGTTGACCTAACTTACGTCAGCGTGCAGCCACTGCAGTTGTTAAATCGCTTGTGTGTTTGGCTCCTTGTGTTGGTAGTGTGCATCCTAACTAGGAGTGCTTGAATTGATTGTATTGTCAGTGTGGGGTATTGGGGACAACTCCTGAAAACCACTAACAATCGATGTAAGCAACATCGTGTTGGTGCTGACATTGCATTGACCTAATTTAATCAACTGTGGCTCTATGCTGCTCGGGGAGGTTGTGTTTTTAAATCGGCATAGCACGGCACTTACGTTGGGGGGAGCCAAATTTAAGTGAAGACACTTCCGCAGCTAGGTCGAGATGATGCAGGTTACATCGACCTAACCCTGTAGAGTAGACCAGGCCTAAGGAAGTTAATGAGGACCTGATCTTGCCTTTTTCACCACAGATGAGCATTTGAAGTGTGAAACTTTGTGCTAATCAGCCATGCTACAGCCATCGCAGACATTGAAATAGGATTATATCACAGATTTCTCACCTGAGAACGTCCACCTTGCATCCATTTCTATTTGATGTTGCTTTAGAACCACAGGTTATGATCATCCCCACATGAGTGGCATAAAAACTGGTCAGCAGGGATATAAAGAATTATATGCAGGTCATGTTTAGGTACACAAACACCAAATAATTATTTTCAATTGATTATTCCTTCTGAAGGGATTTGGCTTTTCTTCAGGATATAAAATTGATTTATAGCAGTTATCTGGGAATTCTAATACCTAGAATAATTCTAATACTTAGAAATCTGTTCCAGATAATTGAGGGCAGTTAGAATAGTTGAGGTTCTGTTATATTTTATATTCCAAAATGAAAGCAAATGCTATAATACAATAAAGTTTCTTGTAGCTTTTTTTTGGGGGGGGGGAGGAGGAATTGCTCTGCACTGGGTTTTTAAAGCTTGACTTGTTTATCATTCTAAATGTGCTTTATAAAGCTCTGTATGTTCTTCTATTTCTACTTTACTTTGCTCACTTGAGTTCTTTCTATATTATTTAAAAAGCTTTAAACAGCAAGAGTCTAGATTTCATAGAATATCAGGGTTGGAAGGGACCTCAGGAGGTCATCTAGTCCAACCCCCTGCTCAAAGCAGGACCAGACAGATTTTTGTCCCAGATCTCTAAATGGCCCCCTTAAGGATTGAACTCACAACCCTGGGTTTAGCAGGCCAATGCTCAAACCACTGAGCTATCCCTCCCCCAGCCAAGATGCAGGATTTGTTGTGTCTAAACCATACAAGACAGATGGCTATCCAGCCTCTTTTTGAAAACCTCCAATGAAGGAGCTTCCACAACCTCCCTAGGCAGCCTGTTCCATTGTCCTACTGTTCTTACAGTTAGGAAGTTTTTTTCTGAGATTTAATCTAAATCTGCTATGCTATAGTTTGAACCCATTGCCTCTTGTTCTGTCCTCTGTGGCAAGAGAGAACAACTTTTCTCCATTTTTTATGGCAGCCTTTCAAGTATTTGAACACTACTATCCTGTCTCTGCCCCTCCCCCACCCTTTCATCTCCTCTTTTCCAAACTAAATATACCCAGTTCCTTCAGTCTTTGTTCCTATGGCTTGTGTTCCATCCCTTGGATCATCTTTGTCGCTCATCTCTGGAGCCTTTCCAGTTTATCTATATCCTTTGTCTACATTGTTGATCAAAATTGGACACAGTGCTCCAGCAGAGGCCTAACCAGCACCTACTTGGAATGCTTTGTTCATAACAAGTTTTAAATGTACCTTTTGAAAGGAAAAAGATGACTAATGAATCTTTGGAGGTTTAACATGTATACAGAGAATTACAAATGTTTATAATAAAACAAAGGTTCTTACTATTCATATTGTGCCAAGCTATCTAAATAAAATAGATTATTTGGTTGTATTTCTTCACCTACAAATGTTAATATGCACCTCTTTGACAGTATTTCAGACTTGCATACAAAGGCTTAATGGTTAGGATAACAGTAAAATAACCTTTCCAGTAAAATGATTTGTTTATGAAAAAGCATAGTTGCCTAGTTTTTAAAGGCCATAACCATGTCACTTATTTCTCTTGCCTATAGGGTGACCAGACAACAAATGTGAAAAATCAGGATGGAGGTGGGGGGTAATAGGAGCCTATATAAGAAAAAGACCCCAAAATCGGGACTGTCCCTATAAAATCGGGACATCTGGTCACCCTACTTGCCTATGCTATTTTGCTATTACTGGACTTCATTCCTGGCTCTGCTGCTGATTTGCTATGTAATCTTATTCAAGTCTCTTAACTTCCTGTGTTTTTATAATTACATCAGTTACACAAAGGGATACATTGTTGGAATTATTGTGAAGCACTTCAATGAAAATCTCTATGTAAATGGTGGTATTATGAGCAGGTATGGACTTTATGAATGTAAAAATGGATTACCCTGAGAATAAATATTGACTATTCTAAAAAAAAGGTTAATATTTATTTGAAAACACTGCTGTTGGGAAGATACATGGGGCCTCTTACCCGCTTTGAAATGGTTCCTCTCTTCCTCCTCAAAACTGAAAAAGGCATTCTCTTTGAGCCATGCTTCCATTGACTAGACCAGCAATTACATGATGTGCAGATGCCAGTGTCCTGCCAGGAAGGGCCAGACAAAAAAGATCTTGGTGATCAGTTAAACATGTAGACAATATATGTATGGCTACATGCCCTGCAAATGTTTTAATAAAAAAATCTTTTCATTGAGGCCATGAATTTCAACAGATTGATACATTTATATTTTTCTTTTAAAATAACATTGTAAAGGGAAGATGAAGTTGAGGAGTGGGGAAACCACTACAGTATTTATTTCAGAGCCAGGGAGCAGATATCTGGGAATCAGAAAGCACAGACTTGGATATTCTATCACAGGCTCATCAGGGATGAAGTTAGCTGCTTCCAGCCAGGTTGCATTATGTGGTTAAAATTGTTTCAGATCTTAAAGTTAGGACAGAGAGAGTGACAGAAACAGTGATTCATCACACAACTGGGTTTGATCAGTCTTGACGCAGGATTTTTCTCTTGTATGTTGTTTGGCCTAATGATTTGAGGTTTTTTAAAAAACCTTTATTATTGAATTTTCCATAGTTAAAATAGATATAATTGAAAGCATGAGAACTTTAGAGAAGATACATTTTCTCTGAATCCTTAATATCAGGAAATGGTGCAAGCCTAGAATTGACAAAGGAATATTGAGCAAGACATAATACTGAATCAGTGGGTTGAATGGAGATTAGGGTTAGCTACTGGAAACTCAGTAAAATGCAGTTGGACTACTACACAAACCCCTATATTTTTTTCTTTCTGATTTGAACTTTTATGCAGTTAATGTCACAAGTAAGGGTCTACCAAAATAAGCGATTGCCTTTCTTAAAACAACTGTGTATGGGATGTCTAGCTTGGTATGGACTTACCTGTCTAAACTTAAGAAACTGTGGGTTGTCCACCACGAGTCCTAAAGGGAATATTTTAGTGTCTGGTGGTGATTCATGTTTAGTAATCTTATTCAGATGCTGACCTTGTATCTAATGTAAGTTATATATGTAATAGATGTATATAATCATCTATGCCCACTCCAAATGTGTGCGAGTTTCTCTGTTGTTGAGCAGACATCCTCTCCTTTTGCCACTCTTTCGCATTTTCCTTTCTTTATAGAGATATCTAAGGTGCTAATCACCACCAAGTCCTCTTTAAGTGTTTGAGGCACTGTTAAGAGGACAGTAGTAATTCAGGGAGAGACCAGGTTAATTGAAAGGAAACTGTGGAAGTTGTATAGAAAATATTTAGCAAATCAAATACTGTAATTCCAGTGAAACTACAATGTGCTATTCTGATGGCTTTGTAGATTTTCAGTTCCGTCTTTTGCTTGTTTAGTAATCTACTTTATTTTACTGTGTTTTTCTATATACTAAACAGTTTTTTGTTTTATATTTTATTAATAAGATTTGTAAAAGTATTTAGTGTTGAGAACCACATTTCTTGGGCTCCCAACTTAATATCTTTAAGGGGTATGAGTTTTAGATGTCTCAAGATGACTAGTCACTTTTGTACATCTTGGCCTACAACTTTTTATTTCTTCATTAAGGGCTTAGTCTAAATTTCTAACAAGAATTTATTTAAATTTCTGAATTCTGCTTATTGCAACTAAAATTATAGGGCTATTAAGTAAAACTTCTTCTATTCTTTCTCAAGGTACTAGTACTCTGTTATCCATCTGAACAAATCTGTGTTTTTGTTTTCTGAGCAGAAGATTTAAAAGCTCATCGGTTTACAGTTAAATTTTCTAACTTTTTGGGATCAATTCAGCTTTCTTAGCTTTCTTACTGAGCTTGCTCACAGGAATGGAGTACAGTGTGGGAAACCCTCATACTTGCAAAGAAATTAAGTGCTCTGTGATTATCGTTTGCACTGGTATCAGTCAAGTTTAGGAACCAAATATAATAGTTATTCTTCAATGAGAAACACAGTGAGTTATTTCAATATATTTTGGGACCATCAACCTTGAGTTTTCCTTTAAGTAGTGCAGGGGTCGGCAACCTCTGGCACGCGGCTCGCCAGGGTGCTTACCCTGGCGAGCCGCGTGCCAGAGGTTGCCGACCCCTGAAGTAGTGGATGCTTTGGAGTAGCAATTGAGTAGAGTGGAGTCTTGCAATGGTGGATTCTGCTTGTCAATGTCCTATAATTACTGTACCAACCTTTAAAAGAGAAAATGACCCTGGGACAATTCTGAGAAAGCTGGGTCTTTGAGGCCTCCTTTGGGATGATGGGAAGGGAGAGCAATTCTTAGGGTTCAAATTTAAGAAGATAGGAATTTCCATAACAGACCTGTGGTCCTTCTTAGCCAGTAACCTGTCTTTGACAGTGGGCACCACCTGATACTTCAAAGGCAATGTGCTACAAACTCTGAAGTGGGCAGTTATGGAATAACCTGCCCATAACGAAAAGTTCTTTCTAAACCCATTCCAATGCTGGCTTATATTCTGAAGCATGAGGGTTTATATCTCTTCCAAACTTCTAGGGTAGATTTTTTTTTCCCCTCCATTCCTACTACTGTAACTCTAGACGTTCTTGTTAGCCTCATAAATGCAAAATACTGTTTTGAATCCTGCTGAGTTCCTGGTCTCAGTGACATATTGTTGCAATAACTTCCAAGAGCTGTCTGCTGTGGCTTTTTTTGTTTTTGTGTTTTTTCAAAACCCTTCTTTTATCAGTTTTAAATTTGTGGCCTTTCAATTTCATGAAATGTTCCCTTGTTTCTTATGTTAGCAGTAAGGATAAGATTTTGTCACGCAGATCACAGATTCTGTGACTTTCAGAAACCTCCATGGCATTTTCTGCTTCAGCCCTGCACCCTGGGGTGGTGCGGGCCCCACAGCTCTCAGCTGCTGGGGGTGTCGTCACAGACTCACAGGATCCATGGTCTCTCTGCTCCATTTGGTCCCTGGGAGTTAGCCCCTTTCAATGTGACAGCCCTCCCCGATGGTTGCTCTAGCTCTTTGGGGTTATGCCCTTTGGCCCCTCCACCTTCTGGGCACCTCTGAGCCTGCAGCATGCCTGTCTCTCTCCGTAAGCTCCCTCAGGGAGTCCACTTGCTCTGGATCCCCAGGGCCTCAACACCCAGAGGGAGCAATGCAACCCTGATCTCTAGACAGTCCTGACTCTCAGCCAGCGTAAAACAGAAGGGCTTATTGTACGTTTGAACACAGCACAGGAAGTTCTCAGGACCTCAAGCATAGAAAGTCTCAGCACCCTCCATCTGGGTCTGTCCAGCATCCAGGTGGGCTCAGGCCCCTTTTTGTCCCCAGTTCAGAGGCATCCTCCTTCCAGCCGACCAGGTTTTCTGTTGTGTGTTCCATCCCCTGGTGAAGCCCCATCCAATTAATCAATTCTTTCACTCACCTGAAGAAAACCACTTTCCCCATTTATATGGCATAATAATTGCTGACAGGCAAGAAACCTAAGCAGAGCTGTAGCCCTGCAACCAAATTGCCTGCACAATTACCCTGCTTGGGACCCAGACAGTCTTCCAATTTACATAATTCTGATAAGCAGGAGTCCTCTTCCCCTATCCACACCTTTCCAAAACAATTCAGCTTTGTAGTAAGTGGGTGAAACACCCATTCACCCCTCTAGAGTTGCACTTGCTTACACCAGTATTGAATTTGACCCAATATGTTTAGTAATTTAAGTACTTGTGTAATTAAAATGCAAGTAAATATCCATATTATTTATCACTTGCCACTGTTTGGCTGATCTGGTTAAGTTAGAAATCTACTCCTGCTTCGCTCTTGCTTGTTTTCAGCATAGTGTGTGGCTCTATATTGATCCCTGCCCAATAAAAGCCTTCCATTGTCACATCCATCGGACTCTCGCTAGGACAGTCCCGCACCAGCATCAACTTCCTGGACACCACAATCCACTTCAGCAGTGAAACCGTACAGACAACTACAACTCTACCCCGATATAACGCTGTCCTCAGGAGCCAAAAAATCTTACTGTGTTATAGGTGAAACCGTGTTATATCGAACTTGATTTGATCCGCCAGAGTGCGCAGCCCCGCTCCCCCGGAGCGCTGCTTTACCGCGTTATATCCGAATTCGTGTTATATCGGGTCACGTTATATCGGGGTAGAGGTGTATATAGATAAAACCCACAGATCACCACACCTACCTTCTCAGATCCAGTACAAATCTGATCCAGTACACCACACCAACAAATCTGTTATCTACAGCCAGGTGCTCAGATACCACAGCGTATGCTCTCAGGAGAAAGCCCGGGATACACACCTTAACACATCTAAACCCGCTTTCACCAAACGAAGACACTCCACCAGAGTAGACAATTGCATCATGGAATGGGCCACCCGTAGAGAACCTGGTTCAATACAGAAATAAAATTCCTCTGAGACTGCACACCCCTAGTTGTCACCTAGCCCCCCCTCCCCCACCTCTGGAACCCGTATGAGGTGTCATTAAACAATTACAACCATACTCGATGGGATCACATCCTGAAAGAAATCTTTTGCAACCCCACTTTCTGGCCTTCAGACAACTCACCAAGATCATCAGAGCAAGTTCCCTACAGACTGAGACCCACCAACTCAAATTGGCACCAGACCCTGCCAGAACAACAGATGCAAAACCTGCAGACATATCTCCAGTGCTATGATGATCAATACCCCCTGCGACACACCTTTTCAAGATCCATGGGTTTTTCTCATGCCAGTCACGTGTGGTATACCTCACCCAATGCACTAAATGCTCCAATAACTATGTGGGTGAAACCCAACAATCACTGTGCTCTCAAATGAACTCTCACAGAAAAATTATAAGACAAAAATACAGTATCACTCAGAGGCAAACACTTTTCACAAAGTGGTCACTCCGTGGGAACCTGCACAACACCTTCCAAAGATGAGTCTGATACCTTAGATTCGTAACTTTGCATAAACAGTAAAAATCATGGTCTTAATAAAGACACTGGATCTATGGTTTATTACAACAATCTGTAACCCACTAACCCCTCATTTTTGGTCCTGTGACTGCAGAGGTGTTAACTGGCCACTTAACTTTGAATGATCCCTTTGAATGTGTTAACTACTTATGCTAAATAATCCATTCCACCTTGTTTTAGTTGTTTTAGGTGTGACTTTCCAAGACCAGACCGCTCAAAAGCTTGTCTCCTTCACCAGTAGAAGTTGGTCCAATAAAAGATTACCTCAACCACTTTATCTTTTGATTGCCACATGCGATTGAGTTTTTTGTGGATTGCTTCTCAGTTTGTTTCAGGAAAAAAGTATCACTAGATGGCTAGCATTTTGGCTTCTAAAATATGAGACAACTATGAAACCAAAATAAAAGAATGTAATGTGAGAGGCCGAATCTCACTATGGCATAGTTCTAGGATTTGTCTGAATTTAACTACTTTGTGCTTGATAAATAGTAAATCTTCATCTTTTTCCTTTTTCTAAAATTCTGTAAGGCTCTTGCAGTTCTGTTACAGAATTCAGTTAAAAATTTAAAGCAAATATCATAAAATATGTAATGTTCATAATTTTTTTTTTATGCAACCTCAGTCTCTCTCCAGATTGCAAGAACTAAGTTTGAAGTTTACTTTTGATTACAGGATGATTACATCAACAACTGTAATTTAAATTCTTTTAAAGCTGATTGTTAGGAGTAACCCCCAGTCATTTCTCGAAAGAAACTAATGAAAACAGGAAGCTTTTTAAGTAGTAAAAATAGTTTACAAGACTAAAATAACTGTGAAACTGAATGAGTGTATTGCTGCAAAAATGAAGAAAGAGATACAACTGTGCAATAAAGAAGCATGTTCCTATTTCTTTTTTCCATATTGCACATGGTTTCCAAATTTATGTAGGAGATTATTTGATAACGGATTGTAACATTTACAGTAAACTTTACTAATCTAAGTTGGATGGTAGTATATAAAATGAGAAATCCCTGTAATATTTGCTCTGAGATTATGGACTCATAGAACATGCTTAGTTTATATATGCACCCAGACGTGGCTGTCTTGGTAAACTGATGGTATTCTGTTTCGCCTAATGTTCTCTAATCACATCAAAGACTTTATGAAAAGGTAGGGTAACTGTCTCCCATGTTAAGGGTGAGAGGAAATAAATAGGACATTAGCTTAGATATTGTAAAATGTAGTAAAAATATAGGCTTGCATTTTCAAAAGAGCTTAAAGGAGGTAGGTGGCCAACTCCTATTGACTTTGTCTTTCAAAATTGACTCCCTTAGACTCTTTCGAAAATCCCAAGTGTGTCTCTTTCCTGTACCCCCAAAAGTGCACACCTTTTAGATTACGGGGTTTGAATTTCATTTTGGTCTGACATAAAGATATAGAAGGATTTTCCTCCTAATATTGTTCCAAACACAGAATTCCATATTTTTATTGAGAGGACAAGGGAATAGTGGTTTGTAGCTTTTATTCCAATGAGTTTTTTCCCCCACTGGCAGCCACTTATATAGCTGATCTTTCTCTTTAGCATCCCACCTTCCTTGTTTTAGTGTCTTTTTTTAATCTTTCCTCCCAGCTAATCATATATAGTGAAAACAAGAATAAACTTATCAAAGAAGAGAGATTCAAGAGATAGTGAGTAAGAATATTGGAAACAAATGGTTACATATATAACAAAATCATAACAGGCTTGCTAGAGACTAAACTTAACTAACCGTTATCCTCTGGTCTAAAGAAATTTCTAACCCAAGGTTGTTTCCAGTGTTTTCGACCAAGCCTGGTTGAGATCCCACTTTCATGAAGCAAATCCGATGTCCATTCACTTCCTAAGTGATGGATGCCCATGTCGTCTCTGCCTCCCAAATATAATCGAAGAAACTTTTGAAGTGAACCTCTTCCCCCCGCCCTCCTCCTCGTGTTTTTCTTCCTGTTAGATTCTTTCTGAACTTTTTTTTGGTAATCTTTCATTTGCTTTCAGTTCAGACCGTTGATAGAACCATTGTGAATGAGAACACTCAGTTTACATGTAAACAGATAGATGGATAATCGTCCTGTTTCTGACAGAAAACCTGTTTTTGCTGGTGACCAACCTCCCAATACAGATTTAAAAAACATATGCTAACTCCTTACATACATTTCACAATGATATTGGATGACCGATGTGATGCCAGCTTTTGTTTGAGACCTCACATAACATTCTTAGGTGAACCAGAACTTAGATACCAGATTCAGGAAATTCCTGTAACCACGATATACCCCCTTGCCAGTTGGCATTAAGAGGTTCTTGCATCACAGTGGTCATGGGCTCCAGTTTTCTGAAATAACCCACCTAAGGGACTGAAAAATGCATTTGTTAAGAAACTTTTCTGATTTTTCTGTTGTGATGAGGAAAGTTCTCCTTCCTCCCTGCCCCGCAGAAGCACAGGGTTTGGCCATCACTGTCTGTATGGAGGCCTTTTGCCTCTACATTGACTCCTACCTAAGCAACTTTAACATTGTCTGCAGTGGAGCTGCGCTGTCAAAGGCTCCCGTGATGGTCACTGCCTGCAGATCCCTCCATTGGTAGACAAGGACATTGAACAGAAATCATATAAGTTAGTGCTGATTTGCCTTTGAAGAGAACGTGGCAGAATGTGGTTGGCCTGTCTAAGCTCTTTTCAGCTTCAGAGCCTGAATTTTATCATCTATCTGAAGAATGGCTTCCACTAAATCGGGAGGGACGGGAAGAGCATAGCACAGTACCATTGTTTCCTCTTCTATACTTGAGTAGACTTGCCTATGTTTTTAAAGGGTTTGCTAGTTTATTTTTTTAAACTTGTACATTCTTGTGACCACTTCAAATAATGTGAGATTTCAAACAACTGGAATTTCAAACTGCCATGTGCTCCAGTCTTTCCTTTGTGGAGTGAAATGCATACAAATGAAGTCAGTGTGAGTGGGAGTTTTGCTTGATCTATAACTCAGATTTCTTACCAGTGGATTTCTTCACATCTGGACTGGAGGCTGCTCAGAAATATGTATATATTCCTGATAGAATTTCAGTCTGTTGGAAATGTCTTCCTCCAGCTGAATTTTATTATCCCATAGTTGCTGAAACACATACGAAGTGTAGTACAGGGAGTCCTGGCTGACATTTTCACTTTTTCCACATGGTGTGCTAATCTAGAAATTGTGACTGTAGAGGAATTCTATTATTGATTTGGGCAGCAGAGAGTATACATTTAGGAATTCTTAAATTAGTGTGTCTGTCCAGGACGTTGCTACTATACAGGACCGATGAATGTTGGAATGTTTTCTGGTTCTCTTAATGTATTAGTTTTCCTTTTCAAAGTGGTCTGGTTATTTATTTTGGGTATTTACATTTTATATATATATATATATTCATTGTGGACAGTGCCAAGATAGATTAAATTGTACTGTTTGGCATTTTTTTCCAATTGCTGATTGGAATTTTTTTTTTGTCAAAATGTCTAGCTCAGTAAATAAATACTTTAAAAAATTCTTTTTTATAAAATGATATTCAAAAGCACTTACTGTACAAATTGCATTGTTTGTGTTATAAAAATATTTCTGTTAGTATAATTGAAAAGGAAACCATTCAAACCATATGAAATACACCTCTACCCCAATATAACGCTGTCCTCGGAAGCCAAAAAATCTTACCGTGTTATAGGTGAAACCGCGTTATATCGAACTTGCTTTGATCTGCCGGAGTGCGCAGCCCACCCCCCCACCCCCACCCCCGGAATGCTGCTTTACCGTGTTATATCGGGGTAGAGATGTATTACAAGATTTTTTTGGACTATAAACTGTTCTAGGGATAACATTTCTTCTTCAAATTTAAAATAACTAAAGAATAGTGAAACATAAACTTAGGCAACATATACTGAATGCAAGCAGAAGTAATTTAGTCTGTAAGCATTCAAAATGAGCCTGTTAAAATTCTAGGATTTATGTAAAAATACTTTTATACTTGAATGAAGAAAATAGATTTTTTTGTCACTATGGGCCTGATCAAACTCCCACTGAAGTCAGTGGGGTCATTCCCTTGACTCCAATGGCAGCTGGATGATGCCACTGGAGTGTGACTTCCTTGGTTCCTACTTCCAATCTTTTAGGCTGTTTTGAATCACGAGACATCAACCTCCTGTCCTCACACACACAAACCCGCCTCAAAACCCCCTTATCATTAACTATACTTTTCAAATGTATTTACTAGGGCATGTGTAAAAAAGATGAATATGATCTCACCAAAAAAGGAACACTAGAAGATATAGAATGATGGGGGGAAAGTTGCATTTTAATTTAACTTTTTCTTTTTCTTTTAACAGATTATGGAAGAAACGAACACACAGATTGCTTGGCCATCCAAGCTGAAGATTGGGGCAAAGTCCAAAAAAGGTACTACTTTTACTTTCATATTTAAAAAAAATTGATTTTTTTTTTGGTGAAAGTCAACACTGAAGCAACAGCATTTAGTTTAATCACAGATGAGGTGATTTCTTATAATATTAGACCTTAAAGCTTTGTTTAATCTTCTTTTATTTTTCTTGGATAAGTTTTGATTCTCTACTCATTCGAATTGTCTTGTAAGCTTTAGAAGTTTAGCTGACATTGTGTAGCAGTTTATTTTAAATTACGAAGTAGTCTAGAACTCTAAATGTGTTTGAAGCTTTTGACTGGCTGTCAATGTAATCATGGCTATGTCTACAATTTTGTCTAAATTAAGACAATATAAGCAACGTGATTTTTTTTATTTATGGAACTGGACACTGATTGTATTTAAGATCGATAGATCAAGGAATCAAACTGTTGTCGGAATGAGTGTGTGTGTCACCTGATTTCCTATTGAAGCAATACTTGAATTAAAACTCTGTCACAGTTCCAAGGGCATTTTGGTTGCTGCTGGTGCACAGATAAAAGTAAACATGAGAAAGCCAAGTTGGATTGTCCATAAATCTATTTGAAATGTAAGGGAAATGTTTGTCAAAAGGGAAGAATATTGATTGGTCATATTCCCGTAACCTTTTAAACAGAGGACGAACTCAGGAGAGGACAAAAAGGTCTGTTCATAAAGGCGCAGGCTCTATTTTTTACGAGCCAGAGAGACCAAGCCTTAGAGAGATTTCCCCCCTCTCCCCATATGCTGCATGGAGACAGAAAGCACTTCTATGTGTTTAGGAATGCATACCACTTGAGGAAAGAATAGCTAGATGGAAAGCATAAGGGAAAAATTGATTTAGTGGTAGTCAGAGAGGTGAGGATCACATAGGTAGGAAAGGAATGCTTACAATCAGTGGTAAAAAGCAAAGTCTCCATGAAGACCTGTTCTCCACCTGGATCCTCTTCTGCTTACTTTAGGCTCAATATTTCATGACTTTCACAAGCTGCTATAGCCTGAGATGTAAATAAGAAGGTGGTGGGGGGAGGGGGAGTTTCCTTGCTTTGTTCTAACAGAATTTAAAAAAAAAAAGTAAAGGGAAAGCAGTACATGTAATACTGTTTAGATTTTAATTAATAAAATATTTGATATTTGGTCTTATGAAGTCTTGCATGCAAAATTAATTCAAATCTGCCTGGATATCCACACCGATATGTGGAAATTTGGCTGAAAGCCATGAACAAAGGGTAGAGCAATAGCAATGTATTGAGTTCTGGTTTGTGTTTGGGTTGTCACAGTTACCAAGCTAACTGCACTGCTGTCTCTTCTTGGGGTGAAGCCCTACAGGTGTTATGCATCAGGCCCTTTACCTGTCTGGGTGGAATTCTACAATTCACTCATTTTCAAACTAGGACCTGGGTACAGTCTCCTGGCTACCAACTGTGACAATTCAGTAAGTGTAACTGGGGCTGGACCCTGCAAGCATTTCTCTTCGGGAGCCTGTAATAGCATACATTTACAGTGAGACAGAAACAGTTTCTTCAAAACAAAGCCTGATTTATTTTGCCCAACGGGTAGGTTCACAGTGCTTTGAGAAGTTGATTTTAAAATAAGCACACATGCTTCCTTACCTAAGCGTAACCTTTCCATCCACAGACATCTCAGGCATATCGGGCTTATTCTCCATCTCTGAGTTGGGAGGAACATCCTAAAATGCTTCAGCCTTGTCCCTGTCTCTGAATGTTTGACTGTCAGCCTTTTCACTCACGCATCCTGGCCAGCAACTCTCAGCTTACCCCAAATTCTCCTTTTTCTAAGGTCTGTGAGCTTTTTGAGTTCTTTTTCATCCCAGGCTTAGTAAAGAGCAAAACGTCCTTGCCTTGATGGGAGCCAGGTAGGTATATTCTCTCACCAGTTGATGGCCCAGTTATCTTAACTCCTTTGAAGCTGACTACCTGAGAGTCTGTCATATCTGTGTCATTGCACCTTTCCTGCATGGCTGCTCAACAACCCCTTTACAGCTTTGATTTAGCTCTATGCATTCATATAAGACAATATCACACAATCGAACAGGGAAACAGTCACAGATAATAGCCATAGGAAATAATACAGACATTTTCCCAGTTCTAAGTGTAGGTGACTTGAACATCTTCATTAATGAACTAGGAGAAGAAATAAAAAGTGAATTAATTAAGTTTGCTTATGACATTAAATTAGAAGTAAGGGGGAATGCCAGTGAGAGAAGAGAAATAAAAAGGGTCATAGAGATTAGAAACATGAGCAGAAAATAACTATGAAATCTAGCTTGGAAAAATGCAAACTAATACAACTGAGGAAATATAGTCCAAAGCATGCACACATAATGAGAATGAGAAACTTAGAAAATCTTAATGCCAAAAGAAACTTAGGGTGGTGGTAGATTGCCAATGAGACATTTCTACAATGTGATACACCATTAAAAATGGTGAGTGTGGTTTTGGGCTACAGGGTGTGAGCAGCATCAGGGCTAAAGACTTGTATCCTCTGATCAGTCATTGTATACGTGGGAGGTTGTGTACATACACACAAGATAGTACATTACAACAATATGTAGGGAGAGAACCTATCCCTAGGGGTTCCTAAATTTTAGATAGGATGGCCCACATTTTAATAGTCCACACTGTTTCTCGTCCCATTTACATTTGAATAAATTGCCCATTTGCAGCCACAGCAATTGTTTATATGGAAAAATAATACTGGCAAAGTGTTTGATGTATCTTGACTTCATTTCATAAAATTTAGCAGCTGGAACTGAGGAGGAGAGTCAGCACAGTGTAACCAGCCAACTGTCTGTGGGCAGACTCAATGTTCTGAGACCTCTGACTGTAGCCCATCTTCTTGACCGGGAAATGAGTACCTAATTAGCAGTCACTTTGTTGGGGAGGAACAGGAGTAAGGCTTATAGAAAAGAATTGTTGATCCACAGACTGACAGGCAGAAAACTTTTAGTACTTTGAATGGAGATACCCCACACCACATTTATCTTATGCTCTAAAACCTAGGACAGTATTTCACCATTACCAAATTAGTAACTTTTACTATTAAAGATGGTCTGAAATTTTGGTAGGCTAGTACTTGGTAGATGTATTTTGTGGCCTTTTGTTATTGATCTTAAAAAAAACCAAAACCCTATAATCAGGAAAACATCCTTATTCCTTATTGTGTGTTCATATATTGTGTGCTTTTCAATCTAGCATGAAAATAATTTATGGTTTACTACAGTATTTTCTCACTAATGTTGTATCA
Organism: Platysternon megacephalum; assembly: GCA_003942145.1. Lineage (NCBI taxonomy): Eukaryota > Metazoa > Chordata > Testudines > Platysternidae > Platysternon > Platysternon megacephalum. The sequence continues at coordinate 1,468,814 of QXTE01000109.1, read as the reverse complement.
TCTGGCTTTTATGATCGGCAGTTATTAATGCTATTCCAGCAATGACTGGTTGTATATTTTCTTGTTAATATATTAGACATGAGCATTAACACTTGTAATGCAAAGTGTACATAATAGGATGCATCATGGTTCAGTAGATAGGGCATGGCAGAGAGAGTCAGGAGACCCAGCTATATTTTCTGGCACTGCAGATAAGTTGTGGTGTGGGAGGAACCACTGCACAAAGGTCAAGTCACTTAACCTCTTTCTTCTTAGGCTGTGGAATGTTGATAAAGCTTTGAGATCCATGGTCAGAAAGTGCTATGTATGAGATGATGTATGTATGATTATTACTAAGGATGGTAATTTATTAATACATGATAGCAAACTTGATATATACCCCCCCTAAATAGTTGATTCACAGAATATTTTACTTTTGGACCTTCTATCTGTTTAGAATGTAAGGAATTTGCCTATTGAAGATCCTGTTTTTAACAAAATTGCTAAAATATCCTGTATGACTTCACAAAAGCCAGAATTCACAAGTTAATTACTGACTCTCAACTGTTCTATAAAGATCAAAACAGAGGAATTTCCTGCTCTAACAAGTAACAGATGCTTTAGTGTGTGTTGTTATGAAGAGGAGCTGAGGATAAAACATTTTGAAATACATGTGTTTGTTTATTTTCCAAACAAATATAATTTTTCCAAACACTAAAATAAGTTTTGAAGGAAACCATGTGTTCAGATTTTGTCAGTTAGAAGTAGTTATTTGCAAACTTTTGGGAGAGAATGAGAAATGAGTGACAGCCGTTAGTAATGATAGGACGAGGCATAGTCCCTCACTACTAGGGGATATAATGGGCAGGATTTTTTCTTGTATATTCATATGCCTTATTTGCACATTTTTTGGGATAGTGAATGATAGAGGTAGAATCTGATATAGTCTTGAACATTGTTTTGTCTAAGTCAAGGAAGCTAAAAATGTGCTCTTGTACTTAAGACCAAGTCACATTTCTTGAAGCAGGTATTTCACAGGTTTCAAGTCTTTATTAATTGGGTGATTAAAGATCTGTGAAGGTATTACTGCTTTCCCTGCCTTCGTTAATGTAGTGGTATTCTGTAGAGGTGCCCCCCCTTTTTTTATTTTTATTTTATTTTTAATTTTTTTTTAAGTCTAAGCACTTATGGGACAATTTAATCATTCCAAGTCTCATGACTTTTTCAAGACTGGCAATTTCACCCCAGCTTTGTGGTCCTTTGTGACACAGGAACACCAAAGCTTCTTTTCTGAGTGTGACTTTTGCGAGAGCCTTGAAGAAGAGTACACGCAGCAGGCCTTGGGCATCTAAAGTTCTGACCTGGTGAGACTAGTCAATCAGAGGGAGAGATGAGGGTGGAGGAAGATGCCCCTTACTAAGGAGTCAAGGGGCAAGTAACAATGAGCCAGTGGGAAACGGTGATGAGAGAAAGCAGGGGAGTATGGTGAGAGTCAGGGTTCAGGGAGGGCTCTGGATACTCCTCACTCCCCTAAATGCTATGCCAGCTCATCAGTTACTCTCTCCCACTGACCATATTACTGCCAGCTCCCTCTCTCCATCCTTACCCTGCGCCAGCTCATCCCACTGCCCAGACCTCTTGCTGATCACCAAGGACCCTGCTTCCAGTTCAGCCTTCTAACCTTGCTCCCCTACTCTAGTGGTTATTTAAGAGAGGAAAGTGGATTTCCATATCTATTATCCAGCAGGGAGTCCAGTCTGCATTTTTGTGTTTACATTATGTGCATATAAACTTTCAAAGTTGAAGATCACTCCCAAGTTGAGGCAAGAACTTCCCATAATGGCCCCAAAAGATTATTTAATTATATGGCACAATTATTAAGCTAATACCATGATTTTTGCCAGAGGGTATCACTCATGATTTTGAATTGCTGGGGTTGACACTGTTACTGATGTGCACACAAGCTTCCATTAATGTTAGAGGGAGTTGCCTGTGCATCAGCAGCAGAATATAGACTTCTTGAGTGTTTCCACTTTTTTATGGTCATTTAAATTCCTTTGTTCAAAATCTGTTAAGTAGGCAAATTGCAATTTTAGTTGGATTCTTGTAATTCAAGCACACTACTGTTTCATCGGTGCTGCCAAATTTGCAAGAGAATTTGAAATTGTGTAAAGTTCTTCTCCTCATTAAGAGACTCATAATTAAGGGCACACTTCCATAACATCAAAATAATGAAAAAGTAATTTTATACATCCTTAAGAATGCTTTGTGAATGCAATTGTGAAGAGTGATATGAGCTGTTGATTTACATTTAATTCTAGGATAAGATTTTTCAAAAGCACCCATATCCTATTTTCAAAAGTGACTGAGGCACTTTGGAGCCTCAGTTCCATTGACTTTCAATGAGACTTGGACTTCGAAGTGCCCAAATCACTTTTGAAAATGAGACTTAGGTATTGTCTGCATGGTATGGGTATGAATTTACAGTGCACCAGTTCGCCATGCAGTAACATCCTGTGTGGACACTACTGTAGTGTATTGAAAGTCCCAGAGCCCAGCTTTAGCTCACAACTATTTGAAAGCATAGTATATCAAGCTGCACTCTAGGATTTTTAGCATGCTGTAGCAGTGTTCATGGGGGATGTTGCTGTGTAGAAAAGGACCTGGGAATTACAGTGGACGAGAAGCTGGATATGAGTCAGCAGTGTGTCCTTGTTGCCAAGAAGACCAACGGCATATTGGGCTGTATTAGTAGGAGAATTGCCAGCAGATCGAGGGATGTGATTATTCCCCTCTATTCAGCACTGGTGAGACCACACCTGGAGTATTACGTCCAGTTTTGGGCCCCCCACTACAGAAGGGATGTGGACCTACTGGAGAGAGTCCAGCGGAGGGCAACAAAAAGGATTAGGGGCCTGGGACACATGACTTACGAGGAGAGGCTGAGGGAACGGGGGTTATTTAGTCTGCAGAAGGGAAGAGTGAGGGGGGATATGATAGCAGCCTTCAACTACCTGAAGGGGGGTTCCAAAGAGGATAGAGCTAGGCCGTTCTCAGTGGTGGCTGATGACAGAACAAGAAGCAATGGTCTCAAGTCACAGTGGGGGAGGTCTAGGTTGGATATTGGGAAACACGATTTCACTAGGAGGGTGGTGACGCACTGGAATGGGTTACCTCGGGAGGTGGTGGAATCTCCATCCTTAGAGGTTTTTAAGGCCCGGCTTCACAAAGACCTGGCTGGGATGATTTAGTTGGTGTTGGTCCTGCTTTGAGCAGCAGATTGGACTAAATGACCTCCTGAGGTCTCTTCCAACCCTAATCTTCTGTGATTCTATGTGGCAGACTGCTGTGGTATAAATTCAAACCTGGTTTGCCACTCAGTAGCTATCCATATAGATGAACCCTCAGTCTCCTAAATCACTGAAGTGGGTTTGAAAATGTTACTCCTACTCTTTTTTTCTCCCTTATTTGGTGAATATTTTCTTACCGTTTCTCCCCTTCCCCCCCCCCCCTTTTCCTCCTACACTTTTCTTCCACACGGTGATGGTTGTTCCCTGGGGGCTCCTACCATTGTCATCTCCTGTATGGGGTGTGCGAGGTCATGCTGTGCGGAGGACGCTGTTTTCAGTGCCGAGCAGGACGGAGCAGCTGATGCTTGGCAGGCTGGATCTGGCTTTCAGGGGGGCCCTCGCTGCCTCAGAGCCCCCTGCAATTGCATGGGTTGCAGGTGCCTAACACTACCACTACTTCCACAGATCTCAGTCTCTAGTTTTTCTTTATCTTCAGATTATACACACACTCATCTTTCTTCTGTTTACCTTACCATGTCTTCTTTTCTCATCCTGTATCTGCCTTCTCACCTCCTCCTGTTTCATTCCCTCCTCCGTGCTTTAATTTGAGATTTTCCCCATTTTGCTGTACCTTTTATGCTGCCATTTGTTTTAAAAAAAAATCTTTAAAAATGTTTCCGGACCCCTTTCTGTGTCTTATTTATTTCCCCTACCTGTTTTCATTTCTGCCTATTCTCCCACTTGTTTTCTCTACTGAAGACTTCACTCTCTAGAATGAATTAGTCTTGAATGCCCCAAACTCCACCACTTTCATTAGCATTCTAAGCAGGGAGACAAAGTACTAAATACATCTTGTGATTGAACTTCCCTCCAAGCACAAGTGTAGGTCAGGAAAGCTTGCACTATTACAGCTTGAGCTGTGTATGTTTAATGGATAAACAAGAAACAAGTAATTTGTCAACCTGGTCACAGTTGTTAATCCAGCAGTTAATTAAAAATTAATGTAAAAAGAAGTAAAGTAAAACAAAACAAAAATGCCCTCTCTTCTCACCACCAACACCAGTGCTATTTTCTTTTCTGAACAGGAAAATAATTAGGGAAGACTGATATGACCCTAAATCCAATGTACTTAAAGAACTGCTGCTGCCATGTTTCTGTGAAGAAAGGGGCAGGCCTTGGGTAGTTATTTGTGGAGGGATATAGTAAATGTAACATGGGTTTCTACACTAAGAATGTTAGAAGATTTCCGGAAACTTGAATACCCTAGTGCAGCGGTTCTCAGCCTTTTTCTTTCTGAGCCCCACCGAACATGCTATAAAAACTCCATGGCCCAGTTGGGCCACAACTGTTTTTCTGCATATAAAAGCCAGGGCCAGCGTTAAAGGGTAGCAAGCAGGGCAGTTGCCTGGGCTCCCAGAACACAGGGGTCCCCACAAAGCGAAGTTGTTTCAGGCTTTGACATCAGTGCTGGGTGGTCGCGCTCAGGGCCCTGGGCTGAAGTTCTGCATGGTGGGGCTTCAGCTTTCTTCCCTGGGCTGTAGCGAGTCTAACACCGGGCATGCCTGGAGGACCACCTGAAACCTGCTTGTGGCCCCCCAGGAGGCCCCGGACCCCTGGTTAAGAACCACTGCCCTAGTGCACAGGCAGAGAAGATGTCAGGAAAGAAGCACCCACAAGAAGTAGTATGTCTGATTTAAGTAAAGTATTGGAGGAGTGCATGAAGAAGAAGAGAGAGGACCTAAAATACAATTGCATTGATGGTATAAGTGACGGAAATGAATCACTGTGGGTTAGCAATGCTGGCATTTCTATCCCTGCAGTTGTTTGAGTTTTAGTTGATATTTTTTTTCTTCATTCAGGACCTCCTACTTAGATACTGTAGAGAGAACTCTTAGACAGCTGACTAGCCTGATAATTTCATTATGTGGTTATATTGACTGAAGATCACATAGGGAAGACCCAAACCAAATATAGTATGGTCATTTTGTTGATGACTTGGTTTTGATCTGTTAAGAGGCATAGTAGCAACTCTAGCCAAGTTAGGAAAAATACCACTACCATTATTAGCTGTATAGAACAGGACTTGATTGGTTATTGCCCTGACAATAACAAGCATAGAAATTTTCTTCTTCTTGCTTATGCACAAAACAGATCAATTCAACATCATTTATGACCTGATGCCCCCCAAAAAGTCAGGTGAGCAGGCCTTGGCCTTTCAAGGAAAAATTCATATTAAAATGCAGGAAAGTTCGTTCATCATTGAAGAAGCAATACACTGTAAAATTAAAGTCTGATTTGCATGAAACTGGATACGTTTGAATTTAGACTGAATTTAGGGACTAGGGTTTGTTTGAATTCTGTGACCCTTAAATTCAAATACTGAACGCGAGCTTGTCATCTGAGTTATTCCAACTAGATTTTTTATAGAAATGCAAATATCTGAATACATATGAGTGAATTGACTATCTGCTGTTTTGATATAGTTTTCAAATATAGCTGAACTCTAATTTAATGTAGTTCAGAAAAGTTTTCTTAGTTATTTGTTCCTAATAAGTACTTAATAATTTTTTCAATCACTGTATGTAAAAAGAGACTGTAAACAACAAGAAATTTTCAATTATATCAAAACTGGTGATTTTTAATGTTTGTGCTAATATTCTTTTTGTAATGAAGTTTCATATATAAAAGCCTGGCTTCCATAACAGCAGTTCAGCATGATAGCTTGGCCAGTTTTTTAAATGTCACATGTGCAAACACCTCATAACTTACTCACGTGTTCCACTAAAGGATTACATCATTTCTTAAAAGAAAGAAATGCATCCCTTCTCATTATGCAATATAGCTTTTGTGAGTGAGTAACTGGAGTGAATCTCAACTTCCCTCAGAGGAAAAATAAGGTTACCCTTCTTAAATAATAATTTACCAGCATAACACTTGGCAGAAAGCCACGAACTGCATAGCAAACATGCTTTTTTTTCAGCTACATTGTGGATACATTGAGGTTCTTTTGTATTTTGCGCACCTCATTTTAAAAATAAAATATCAGTGAAAATGGAAGAGCAATTAATTTTATAATTCCAAGTGCAGTTCTGTAATAACTGTGGCACTGATTTCATACCAAATGTACGCTGTTTATGTGTAAAAAGTCTTTCTTTAAAAAAATTTTAAGCAATGTGGTCTATGAAAATCAAGCTGGCCTTTTTTCTTCTTGTTGTAAACAAGGGTGCTGCAGGCCAAATCATGCCCTCAGTTACAGCTCTGTAACTGTGTTCTGATTATCCCTTCTGTGACACCTCTGAAACCTCAAGGCCTTCAGTGGGATTGTATAGATGTGACTGAATGGAAGTTAGGCAGGAGTGTTGAGCACAGTACTACCACATTAGGCTGTAAGTTAGGGGGTGTCTGTAGGAGGAGGAAAGAATCTTTTTGTTATGTTTCAAGGGTTGTCCCATATGTTCCTCTTGTCCCCTCTCCGCATTACTGCGGTACTTGATCCTGCCTTTGCCATACCATGCTGGTTGCAGTGGACTTCTACTGCTACTTTTCTCCTCCCATGTGTCTGCTGGACCAAAGAGTCCTGCTGCTGCCTTGGAGGAGCCATATGAAGCTTCCTTGGATATCATAGCAGGGATGAGGGTTATTCATGTTTAACAGAGAGCTGATCCTAATTCTGCCCCCATCCAACCTCCCCTTAAAAAAGATGACTGTATTGGGCTGCTATTTACCCTCATTCTTTTTTAAAGAAAGTAAAAGTTGGAAAGGCTGCCACACTGCAGCAACGTGTTCCTTCTTGTAAGATGCTGGTAGTTTTGGTTCAGAACTGACTCGGAAAAGAGCCAACAACTGAATTACCATTTCTACTTTCTGCTGCATCTAGGTGTTCCTTGGTTCCTCTTTCAAAGTATGGACCAGCCAAACTCTGCTGAGATCTAACAGGTTCACAACAAAAGATGTCTGGCTATAGTTCTATTTTTAAAAAATTAGATAAACAGGACTGTGAGGTGGCAACAGATGGGTAGGAAAACTTTACTACAATGAGAAATGTCTCTAGGGAATATTTAAGTAGTCTGGGACCCTAACATTATACAAACATCTGTGTCAAGTTTGTAGCACTACAGATCTCTTGGCATCAATGAGATTTACTGTTTATAATAAGAATGATTCTGATAAATACAAATCACAGAGACAAGAACAGAACTTTTTTCAGTGATCATTGGGAAAACTTTTATTTTAAAAGAAGGTACCTCAGTACTCAGTGGTTAATTTTAAAAGTTACATACCTTACTTGATCAGATCACTAGACTATTTATTGCTTTAAAGAGAAGGCAAATGGGCTCAGTTTGCTGTTCCTCCCCCTCCTCTCCCCAATAATTTTCTGTTTCACATCCCTGGAGATTGTCTCATCTGTTGGGGAAACCCAGTTACAACACAATAGTTCCCTGTAAATTAAAAATGATTTGATCCCCCTTTGTATAGGGGACTGAACTACATTTCAGTCATGTAAGGGCATTATCATTTTATAGCTTGGAGCCCCAATGTGATGGCGTTTTGAAGAGTATAATAGTAGAAAAAAGATACAAGAAAATATACTAAAATTGAAGATTATTTTCCAATTAAAGACACTGTTGTATTATGTAATTGGAAACTGGGTGAAAATATTTGTGGAACAACTTCCCAATTTTTATGCTGTTCTAAGATTAAAAGTTTACTATTTTTTTCAGAAAGGGGGTGAAAAGGAGTTAGCATGGTCTATTTATAGCTAAATTTAACACTGATTACTTGCAGATCACTTCATCATGCATTGTACAGAACATACAATATGCAGTGCATTTATACTGTTTTTTACTAGCAGCTGTGAATAAATAATGTATTTTAATAGAAATGTCTGTCTCCTGTGAAACTCTGAAACGGGTGCTTCTCAAATTTCATTTTTTCTATATAAATTACTTCTGTTTCCTGGTTTCCCTACATTGTTCCATTTTCTATGGCATTGGAATAGGTGGCTTCAGAGGTTCATAGCATCCACAAATACTTGTCTTTAATGGGAGTTGTGGACATTCAGCAACTAGAAAATCAGGCCACATGTTTAGTTCCTCTACTTTAAACACCCAAGTTTGAAAATTGTGAACTGTATTTTCAGTTACTGGGTGTCCAAGAGACCCGTGATTTAAAATTGATATTTATGCTGTTTTTTAACTTGACATCTGGCCGGATTGGCTAATAGAGCTATTTGTGCATCACATTAGTCTAAGCATTTGAACTGACTTCAAGACTGTTATTTCTTAGGCCAGCAGGCACTGAGAACGTTGCAGAGCTGATGCTGGCAGTTTTGCGGGAGGAGAAGAGTGCAGTGTATGTTGCTCTTCTTGAGGGATGACATGGCAACCTTGGTAGGAAAGCCTGTTTAATGTCTGACCTTTTGAACACATACATCTTCTCAACCAATATTCTTCCATAACATTCCACTTATCCTGAGAGCAGACAGTGTATTTAATATATGCATAATTATAAAATTACAATGATCATTAAAATCCTGCATTCTGATATGGTAATAGCCATGCCATTACCCTTGGTATGGCATCATGAGTGAGAATTACTTTTGTGTATTTAACCTCGTCATAAATATCCACAAGGACTGACTGACAGCAAGCCAAAATGAAGAATTTCTGAAAAAATAAATCTTTATTGGAAAAGTCTTCAAATTACTACCATCAAATGTTCTACCTTTCCTTGGGCTTCAGATGTGTATGATATGCCCCCTTTTTCTTCTGATATCCCCTACCTTGATTGTTCCTCTCATCCCCATGCTCTTTCTAACTCCCTGCACTCCATGCACGTCTGAGGAATTCTTAGCCTCCACTTCTTTTGGGACGTACCTCAGGTCATGGGTGACCTGAATTTTATTCTAATTTAAATTAAGAGCTGAACTGGGAGTAATAGTAGTGTGAAACCAGCTGCAAACTATCTTTGGTGAGGTAGTCTTCAATTGTGACCATACCAGGCATCACAAAAAATGTGGTTTTCCCCTTTAAAACATCTTTTTGTTTCTAGGGAAAGTGTTTTAATCTTCTTATATTTTCATGATCTTTACTTTTTACAGAAACAACACTTAAATTATATACATAGTATATAATTAATGGCTTATTTGTATTATCCTAGCACCTAGTTATGGACCAGTATCCCATTGTGCTAGGCGTTGTACAAACAAAACAAGAACAGTTGCTGCCCCAAAGAGCTTACAATTGAAGTATAAAACAAGAGACAGCAGATGCACATAGCAGCAATGTAGCAGAGTACAAAGCAGCAATGAGACAAGATTGGTGAATGTGACAGGCTGTATAGTATAAGTCAGAGCATTCCTTTCTATATTTGTCACATATGCACAATTTTTCTGCAGTTATTAAAATAATATTGGGGGGGCAGTTACTTACTTGTTTTTTTCTTTTGTCCTATTATAAAACTGGCATTCCAGAAAATAGCTAGATCTTTTTACCTAATTTGGTGCTGTATTGTAGTAGTGAATAGAATGTGTTGTCCTAACCTTGAGTATGAAGCCATTAGCTATGTGTGAAGAGTAGATAAGCAATGTAGAAGCATTGTTGTTATGCATATTTTGTCTTCATAGTGAATATCACTATAACCTAGAAAGGAAAAAGGTGTGTGACAATGAAAATATATATGATTGTCATTTATTTTCTGTGTTCTAACCTTTCAACACACACACACACACACACACACACACACACACACACACACACACACACACACACACACACACACACATATGCACACTTTAAGGTTAAAAATGTTCTTTCTCAGGTTACCTATGGTACCATTAAGACTTAGGATTTTAAACAATATTTAAGTTGTAATAACCTTATTAGTTTTCACTGTATGTGTGTGTGTGTATATATATTTATTACACTTTTTTGAATTTTTTTCATCTTGGGGAATAGAAATTGGCAAGTGACTTGTTCATTTTTGGGGTTTTTATGCACTGCCATGGTTTCTGACTTATAGGTAATGGAAAGTCGTTATTTAAAATGTAAACAATTATTTTAATTTAAGGAGTATTTCTGGAAACATTTCAATTTGTCTTAAATATTGTGAAAGTTTGTTTATACAAAGCCTAAAATTGAGGCCACATTTGATATGATAGACTTCTTTTGATTAATACTAAGATGTGAGATTAGTAAGAGGTGTTCCTTGATCTAATGTAGAAGAAGTGGCTATTAACTGTTCCAAAGTGTTTCTGAATCTCTGACAGGGAGTACCCTGTACCAGGCCCAGGGCCCCCCTATTGGAGGCCTCAGGGTCCTGCTACACCTCATGCCAGAAAGGAGCAGGAGAGAAGCCCTCCAAGTGGGCTAAAGTGGCTGTCGAGGTAGGGTTGCCAGCTGTCTGGTTTTCGACTGTCCAGTCGAAAACCAATCCTGGTGGCTCTGGTTAGCACTGCTGACAAGACTGTTAAAAGTCTGGTTGGCAAGGTTGACATGCTCCCTACCTGGCTTCACGCGGCTCCCGGAAGCGGCAACGTGTCCCTGCGACTCCAAAGCGCAGGGGCAGCCATGGGGGCTCTGGGTGCTTCCCCCGCCCCATGCGCCAGCTCTGCAGCTCCTATTGGCTGGGAACTGAGGCCAATTGGAGCTGCAGGGAAGGCACCTGCACACGGAGGCAGTGCGCACTGCGCAGAGCCGCCTGGCTGCCCCTATGCCTAGCATCCGAGGACATGTGCCTCCCGAGGTAAGTGCCACCCTCACCCCCCTCACCCCGCCCCGCACCCATAGTCCCTCCTGGAGTCTGCACCCCCTCCCACATCCCTGCATCCTGTCCCACACCCTGAACCCCTCATTTCTGGTCTCACCCCGCAACCTGCACCCCCAACCCAGAGCCCGTACCGCCTCCCACAGCCCAACCCCCTGCCCCAGCCCAGAGCCCCCCCCCCCCACTCCGAACTCCTCGGCTCCACCCCGCAGCCCAGAGCCCCGCTTCTGCACCCCAAATCCCTCATCCCCGGCCCCACCCTAGAGCCCACACCCCAACCCCCTGCCCCAGCCCAGAGCCCCCTCCCACACCTGGAACCCCTCATTTCTTGCCCCACCCCAGAGCCTGCCCCCCAGCTGGAGCCCTCACCCGCTCTTGCACCCCTTCCCCAGCTCAGTAAAAATGAGTAAGTGAGGGTGGGGGAGAGTGAGTGACAGAGGGAGGGGGAGATGGAGTCAGCAGAGGGTGGGGCCTTGGAGAAGTGGCGGGGCAAGGGTGCTTGGTTTTGTGCGATTAGAAAGTTGGCAACCGTATATGGTGGGAGCAGCCAGTCAGGGCCCATGAGGGTCATATAAAAGGAGCTACAGAGCTAGAGACCGTCAGTTGCTAGCAGGAATCGGGGGAGCAAGAGAGATCCTGGCTGGCTGCTGGGACTGAGTAATAGACTTCAGCCCCCCGGTAAGGGTGAAGCATTTGCAAAGGTGCTGGGGCCTCGAGGAAGTGGCCCAGGCATCTGTAGCAGCATAGTGACTAGTTAAAGGGGATGCAGTGGCATGTGGCTGCTATTCATAGAGTCTCTGGGCTGGGACCCCGAGTAGTGGACAGGCCTGGGTGTCCCCCTCCCCCATTAGCCCATGGGGAAGTGGCCTGAATATTAAATTGGGATACACCCCTGGAAGGGGAACTGAGCTGTTAAGTGGCCCAGCTGAAGAGCTGGAGCCAGAAAGGGTGAAGAGTCTCTGCGGAGGAAGCCCTGGGGGCACAGCCCCATATCAGGGGTGAGGAACTATTTGAAGGCTACCCCAGAAGGGGTTGCGGGACTCTCTAGAGACTGAGTCTGGGGAGGGCTGCAGAGATACCAACGGAGGGGTAGTGGGATAGGCCCCCTCATAGACTGTATACCCCTGAAGGAGTCTGTCTGTTTCACACGAGCTGTATGTGGCTTGGCTGGAGGGCCGAGGCATTGAAAACTTGCCTGAGAAACCACGACAGAGGTTACAGAAACACTTAATTATTTGATAGCAATTCTGTAAATCGAATTTTTTATTTACGTTGATTTCTCAATAGCATGAGCACTAGTGATAACATGGTTACCATGTTAGAAATTTGCTAATTACACTTCCATGCAGGAACCAGTTTCATGAGAGATTCCGAAGAATAGGGTTCTCTGGATCAGTGAAGATTAGCGCATCACAAAAGCACTTGATCTATGGACCAAGACATGACATGTGCAACAATTAATTCAGTGTAGGATACAGACTCTCCCATCATCTTTTATAGGGTTGTCAAGTATACTTAAAAAAAATCCAAGTGAGAAAACTGAAAACGTTCTATAGGCAACCCCCCTCTCTCTTATACCAAGTGGGGTTCCTGATCAAGTGCCTCCATGGATTTCATCTGTGGAATTGTGGCAGTGGGGAGAGGCAGTTTCTGAAGGTCCCAGGCAATTTAGAAGTTTGTAGGTCAATACTAACATCTGAAACTCCACTCAGCCACAGCCAGCCAGTACAGATCACTGTACGCTGTTTGAATATGTTTAGAACATAAGAACGTCCATACTGGGTCAGACCAATGGCCCATCTAGCCCAGTATCTTGTCTTCCAACAGTGGCCAATGCCAGGTGCTTCAGAGGGAATGAACAGAACAGGTAATCAAATGATCCATCCCCTGTCGCCCATTCCCAGCTTCTGGCAAACAAAGGCTAGTGATACTTTGGTTTTGCATCCCTTCCCATCCTAGCTAATAGCCATTGATGGACCTATCCTTCATGAACTTATCTAGTTCTTTTTTGAACCCTGTTATAGTCTTGGCCTTCACAACATCCTCTGGCAAAGAGTTCCACAGGTCGACTGTGCATTTTGTGAAGAAATACTTCCTTTTGTTTGTTTTAAACCTGCTGCCTATTAATTTCATTTGGTGATCCCTAGTTCTTGTGTTATGAGAAGGACTAAATAACAGTTCCTTATTTACTTTCTCCACACCAGGCTAGATACTTTGCTTAACAAATATGTTGCCAGTGGTTTAGTTTTTAAAAGACTTAAGGTGCAGCCTCAACTGCATGATGTTTAATCTTCAAGTGATAAAAGCATTAACTGTAGCAAAAATAAAAGGTCACAACCTCCTAGCCAGATGTAGATGAAAAGAGCCATCTTGCCCACTACAGAAAGATGTCCATCCAGCAATAATAGAGAATGCAATTTACTTTTATATGAGGTCTTTTATGCAAATTTGGGCATCGGTAATTTGATTGACTTATGAATGCCAGGCAGACATCTTGTCTGCCTATGAAGATTAGATGATGATATTGTAGAGCAAGAATACTAGAATTTCAATTTATTGACACCAAGGAAGGAGCCTATACGGAAGCATTCCAGACACTCTAGCAAAGTCTCGGCAGTGTCCTTGGAAATATCAAGAATGCTGAGGTTAGGATATTTGGCACATCATGTCAGTTTACATAGCAAGACACATATGACGGTGGCATAACACAAAAGATGTACCTCTTGATTGATTAACTTGTTAATGACAAACTGACTTATTTGGCTGAAGTGCTATAATCGTTTCTAACTGCCAATTTATGTAAAAAAAATGTACTGGATCAGTGTTTGATTAGTCTAGTATTGTCAGCCTCAAGCATTCAAAAATCATGACTCAGGCCCCCAAAAATCATGAGACTGGATTAATGAGATTTTTAAAACAGTATGTTTGAGCTTTATTTGTCTTCTGGGATGTGCACTTTTAGGGTTCATACCTTCAACCATGAGGTCTAGAAATTAACTTTCTTAATGAAAGCTCAGATTCTTCTGAAGCAAAGGGTCTAGGGTCTAGTAGCAAAAGGTCTAGGGCTTTAAGAAGAACACCAAATACTGCAAGACTTGTGATACTCAGCAGTGCTGGACTACATAGCCAGGCTAAAAGGCTTGTTGTGCTTTCTGGTTGTAATACATCAGCAGGTGTCTTTGAGTTAAGGTGGGGGTAATATGAGCATTCCTGAACTGCATTTTGCAGTCTTTGTGGGGTTTTTTGTTTTGTTTTAATGTGTGAGAGAGAGATACAAACTACTGTCACAGAGAACACACCTCTAGAGCTCGCAATTTGTGTCCACCTCCGGTCTGCAAAAATGGTCGGAGGATATCCGCGTCTGCAGATATAAAGCAGATATCCACAGATTTGCAGGGCTCTAGATACAAAATTTGTATCCGCATCCAGTCCACAAAAATGATCCATAGATATCCGTAGATAGACACTTTTGAAAATGCTGGCAAGTGTCTTTAGAATGTCTTCCATTCATTTGGACTGGAAGTTAACTAAGTATAGGACATCTTTTCCAACTTCATTCTCTTCATATTTTGCCACATGGCTTCAGCCTTTACAATCTCATAACCTGTTGCATCATATAAATCTCTAGTTAAAGACAATATAGTTACTGTGAAAAAAAGAACTCTGGTACTGTTTAATACTAGGAAGCCTTAAATGCCTTGCAAAAGTGTATTATATATTTTGCACTTTTTCATTAGCATACTTTATACAAATACATGATCAAGTTTTAATCTTCGGTGCTGTTTCATGGTAGATTTTGGGTAAGGCTGAATGGAACTATGAATCAAACTACCAAAGTTTAAAGATGGTTCCTATAAAAGACCAAGATTTTTTTATACATATGACTGTAAGCTGGTCAGTGAATAATATCACTGAAAAATATGTTTTCTAAATCCTAGATACCAATTTTTTTTCTTATCTTTGGATATTTATAAGTGGTGATTAAATCCAGAGTAGACTTATCATTTGTTCCACCACTGGGTTTGAAAAGCTTTATCCTTTAAAGTAACAACAAACATCAACAGTCCAGTCTGAGTGTAAGAGAAAACTAAGTGGTCTTTGCCAGTTAGGATTTGTGCTGGTTCCACTTAGTGTGTAGCAGGTCATGGAACAAGAGAGACCACTGAGAACTTTTGAAAAACTGTTTTACTGATCTCTTTTTGAATATAAATTTAGCTCACTAAATTTAGATAAAATAGCCAGATCTTAAATTCAAAATCCAACTGAGATTGGAGTATTCCAGTGTATGCCAGCCGAGCCAGTATGTGATTTTATATTGTCCATGATATTTCTATAGTGTTGACGAGATGTTCATGTGTGTGTGATATGAGTAAGCTTACAAGAAATGCACTGACTAAAATTCAAGGTTTTTTTTTAAATTACTAATTTAAGTTTATAAGTAGGAAGGCTTGTTTGTGTAATCTCATCCTACCTTCCCCGTCCCCCATTTTTTATCTCCCTTGTCTTGTTGAATTATCTCTACATCGTAGATCAGTTTCTTCTGGGACAGGAAGATAGTCTTAGTTACTATTATGTGAAACATCCAACAAGCAGTTGTATCCAGTACAAATATTTAATCGTTGCTTAGCTGGTGGTGATAGCCATGTGATAAACTGCATTTACAATTCACTTTTGACTTATGCTTACTAATCCTTATTTTAACCTCCCAAGTTGCAACTTTAAAAAAAAAAAAAATTAACTCAGGTCAAAAAATGTTTCCTCCCCAAATGTGGAATTAGACACCAAAATTACATTGAACTGATGCTAGGGTGAGCAATATTCAGTACTGCACTAGTTTGGTGTGCACTTCAGTATCTCATGATCCGTCAGAACTAGGAAACAGGAGCTTGATACCACAGGAAAGGACAGCACCCCTGCTTTATGGTGGGGTACACATCCTTCATTTTTGTAATTTGCAGTTAATATTTGCATACAGGATATACATATTGTAGGTAATTTTTAAGTTATTTGCTTTTATAATTTTATTTTTAATTTGTCTTTTCATGGGGTTAGAACAGTTGGTCATAAGTAACTAATATACTAGCTTTACAGATAGAAGGTTACAAAACTAGTCAAAATGAAAATTTTAAGAACATGCAAATATTTCTAAATATTTTGGATAAATGTAGCATGTTCAAAACACACAAATGAATAATATGGCATAATTTTTTTCTCTTTCTGAGTTTGGGATAGCAGAATTATTCGTGCATTACTCAAACAGTACCTGTAAAACTTTCAACTACACTACACCATTATGTGTTTATTTGACACACTTCTTACAGAAAAAAGTGTTTTAGAAATGTTTTAGTTGTATTTTTTTTATCGCTAGTGTTTCATTTCAGATTCCTGAAACTTCTCCAAGATGGAATATTAATCATCCTGCATCTCAATAATTTACTCTTTTGGTAGTGGAAAATCCCAAATTTGGAAAACCAGGAGGAAGGTGGTTATATTTTTTCAAAAAATAAAACCTAGAAGGTGTTTGCAGCTGCTCAGAAGTTTGCATTGTTACATGTAGTTTGGCAGAGAGGAATAAGGTGGTGGTGAAAGGTATTCAGAAGTGTATGATAACCATGTGATAAATAATTGCATTTATCTTCATCATGTCTTGGGTTTGTATGTAATCAGCTACCTGGCATTTTCCCTCGGGTGGATTTAGAGCCAGTTTACCCAGCTCCTAGGATAAGGGGTGTGGCCAGGATGAAGGGGGCATTGTCAGACAGCTTGTGTAGTGCTGTCTAGCATCCTGGCCCCTTTTAGCCATAGACATTGAATGTACTCTTCTCGAATGCGGGAGAGGGGATTCCTATGCAGAAATGCTGCCAAGATTGGCTTCTTTGTGGCTCCCTGCTTCAGCTGGGCTCATTGCTTATTGAGTACAGGCGAGGAACTGAATATTATGTCTTTAACTCTGATTTCAGTGCTTTCCCAGCTAATCTTATAACAACTGAATGACTTGCTGGATGTGAACACAAGCTAGTCTTAGCACTATGTAGATTTTTCAGCTTTTTTAAATCTGGTGGTTTTGTGTAATGCTCACGCTGGTTGATGTGGCTGGACTCCTTTTAGCTCTTCTAGATGTCTGTAAAGAATAAAAGTAGTTTTATTCTGTTATGCACATGTGACTGCCCTCTTGGGGATTGAAAATCACATAATTTCATTATCTTAAATTTTGCAAGACATGGCATTCCAATACAGTTTTGTCGCTATGCAAGACCACAGGATGGCAAATTGTCTAACAGAATATTTATACATTACATAGTCTCAAAGGTGCTTTCAAGTATTTGATATTGCACAATTAACTTTTTTTAAGACAAAACAGTGAGTTATGAATCAAGTTGCCATGTCCAAAGAAGAAACCATGGTCCAAGTCTTCTTGACTTCTACATTCTGGTAAGGGAATTATGAGTGAAACTCTCCACACCACACTCCACTTTGATTGTTTTACTGGTTACTATACGTGGGGCTGGAAGCATGGGCTACAAACAGTTAAAATCTCATAAGATTCAGTTGTCACTGTGCATAATCAATCACCTCACAACTTGTGTGACTTTAGTTCTTCCCTTAATTTTTTCCAGAGAGCCCCTGCCTCATTCTGAGTACAGAATGGATGGTGCTCAATTAATGTGCAGCTGTACGGTATTTTTTTTCTCATTGTTTAATATGTTGTCCTATGTCTTATTTACTGCACACTATTCAAACCCAGGTACAAGGATAGCATTATTAATTTCCTCCTTGGCTTTTCTGTGGCAATCGTCACTAGAATATCTGGTTTTCACAAATATTAATTTATCTAGACCTCTGTGATGTAGGGGGTGGCTTCATCCCCATTTTAGGGACAGGGAACTGAAGCACAGAGAGATTTTCAAAAGTATAGTTTTTGGTGCTCGGTTTGAGATTTCTGTGACCTATTTTTCAGAGTACTTAGCATTATATAGCACTGTTGATTTTCAGAGAACAACTCCCATTGAATTCAGTTGCATGTATTCAGAGCTTCTGCAAATCAGGCCCCGGACCAAGAAAATGAGAAACACATAATTAATGACCACCTCTGGAAAAGTTTATTTTAAGGAACTTACTTTGCATCATTTAAGAACTCTGACAGAGGCAGGGATAGAATCCAGTTCTCAAGAACATCATTTAGCACTCTTAACCATGAGATCGTCCTTTCTCTTCCTGCAGTTTTGCCCCGCCTCATTCACTTTCTGCTTCTGCAGCAAATGAGACTGAGGTCTTAGACCACAGCCTCCTTTTCTACATAACTCTGATTCTTCCACAGGGCAGGTCCTTCTTGTGCACTAAACGAGGCAAGAGTCCTGTGGAGAAAATGTACTTAAAGACCATATCACAATATACATACACAAGGGGGCCAAATTAATGTTGCACAGGCAAGCTTAATTCTGGATTTTCCTAACTTCTGAGTACTTGACTTTGCATCCCTAGTGTTCTTTTAACATAGTTCTTTTAGTGTTCTTTTAACATAGTTTTTTTTTTCTCTTATGACACTATATACTCTAATTTAACTGATAAAACTAGAGACGGAAGTCCTCTATCTGCTGAACAGATTAATTCAAGCATCATTTTAAGCTTCTCCACATCACCCCAATAAGATACCTTATCTTTTCTGCAGGGACCATCTTTATGGGGTAAGAAAGTTGTCAGTCTCCACACTCATTCAGTCCTTTTGAATGAGACTGCCATTAAGGATTCCAATTAGTATTAATTTGAGTGTTGTTTTAGGGCAGTAGGCATCTGTCTGCTTAGGGGCGGCTCTATGTATTTTGCTGCCCCAAGCCCGGCAGTGAGGCAGGCTTCCGAGGCATGCCTGCGGGAGGTCCGCTGGTAACGCGGATTCGGCGGCATGCCTGCGGGAGGTCCGCCGGTCCCGCGCCTTCGGCGGCATGCCTGCGGGAGGTCCGCTGGTAACGTGGATTCGGCAGCATGCCTGCGGGAGGTACGCCGGTCCCGCGCCTTCGGTGTACTCGCCGCCAAATTGCCGCCGAAGCCGCGGGACCGGCGGACCTCCCACAGGCATGCTGCCGAAGGCAGCCTGACTGCCGCCCTCACGGCGACCGGCAGGCCGCCCCCTGCGGCTTGCCGCCCCAGGAACGCGCTTGCTGCGCTGGTGCCTGGAGCCGCCCCTGTGTCTGCTATAACAGAGCCCACCAACTAATTACACATAAGCCTGCAAACAGCTCTTGTAGGTTACTTTTAAACTAACTCCACATGTTCCTCCAATCGCTATGTGAAATTGGATCACAGAACGTTAAAAATGAGACAACTTCATATGAGATTGGTATGTCCCATGATTTTTGATTTCCATACATCTAAGATCTTATTCCATAATTTATTAATGTTGACATTTTTGTGCTCCAGTTGTACAGTTTCCAAACATACTTAAAGGGAAGGACTTTAGTAGTTGTTAACTACTTTTACCATAAGTGAAATAAAACAAGGAATCAGCAGCTGTGAAAACAGTCTAAACTGCACGGTTGTGGTCTTATCTCTCTTGCTTTACTGCATACTTAACGTGTGTCTCTTAGTCTCCATGGCTACCTGCTAGGCAGCTGAATCCTCTAGCTTGGCATGCCCTGGTGTCAGAACTCGCTAATGGAAGGGGAATTCAAGACTACTGGTTTACTGAGGCCTGTGTTCTTTTGTCAGCAGAATTTTTTAAAGCTGTTTAGTTTTGGTTCCCAAGATATAAAGTGTAGATCTGACTTTATAGCAGTTCAGCAAGGGTTTTTTAAAATCCTGGCATTTAAATGGTTTTTCCTTATTGGTCCCCATGACAACAGAACTGTTGCTGTAGGTATTCTGTGTCAGTTTTGCTGTGGATTATGCATGAAGCAAAATTCCTTTACAGCTCTCTTTTGGATCCCCACTTAACAAAAACCAAAAAAAGGATTCATTCTGATTTTAAAGTGTCTTACAGTCTGATAATTTTGTATTTAATTATCATTAAAATTATGTAAACATTAAACTTTTTATTAAATCAGTAATATTTTTGTGTGTATACTAATAGTTGAGAACAGGCACCGCCTATGGGGTCTCTTGAAAGAATCTAAGACCAGCATAGAACCAAAAACTCAGAAGAGGTGTTGTAGACTTCTGTGGGTTTCTTAAAATAATTGTTTTTGTTCTTTAGTGTGTAAATTGAACTTACATTTTTAAGTGTTAGGTTTTCTTTATTCCAACTTCTTGGGTTTCCACAAATTAAAAAAGCCAACCATTTTCCAAAAAACGTCAATCACTGGGTGGTAAATGCTGGTATAGAATGGCTTTTTGAAACGTTCACTTTATAAGATGTGCATTGTTTTGGGACTCGATCCTGCAAGGTGCTGAGCACTCTGCTCCTAATCCAGCAAAACACTTAGGCACATTGTTTAACTTGAAGCAAGTCTATATTCCATTGATATAAATGGGCCTTAGTATTCACATGCTTAAAGTTAAGCATGTGCTTAAGTATTTTTCTTTATTTGTTGTAGTGGTTGTCTTTTTAGATTGTGACAAGGGACCATCTTCTCTAGAGCAGTTTGGAATAATTCTGAGAACATTTTTTGGTCAATTTTCTGATTTGTTAAAATCAAAATGTTTTGGATGAATGGTTTGTTCCTGGTTTCCTGCCAGCTCGCTGCCCAGCTCCTCAGCAGCCTGTTGAGCTAGGAGCCTCAGAAGTTGGGAGTCAACATTCCCATGGCTCGTGGCCTCCCTTCAGCCTACTAGGCTCCCTGGCTGCCCGCCCTGGAGTCAGGGACACTGAAAGTCTTGGTAGCTGTGGACTGAACTTGACATAGTTCTTGTCAGTTTCAATGCTACTCACCTCTGAATAGCAGTGGTAAAACTGACCATTTTATTGTCAAGTTAACAAGAGTCTGGTCAGTTTCACCCTGCTGTGCAGTGGTGGGCAGCAGTGAAAACGACAAGAATTATGTCAAGTTCAGTATCCTGCTTCCAAGGTCCCAGCTCTACTGCGACTTACTCAGTGGGCTGCCGGGGATCCCAGAGAGCATTTTTCATTTTGGAAACGCTATGTTTTGATGTTTCTGAAATGAAATATTGTGGAATTTCAGTTCCACAAAAATTTCCAATTTGTACATTATCCAGATTTGAGATGAAAATATTTCTGAAAACTCTGGAAATTTTCCCAAAACTAAAATTAGGTTTCCTGGCTAGCTCTAGTTTCCAGTCTTCTGTGCACAATGCCCAGCACAATGGGCTGCTGATCCTAGCTGTAGCCTTTAGGCACTACCAGACTAAAAATAATAAATAAGTGCTTTGCTGGATTTAGAGCTTTTTTTTAGTGAATATATGAGTTAGAAATTTGAGGTTAAGTGGTTACTGTCATCTGAGCTTTATTGGTCCTTTATTGTTGCAGATGCTTACGTATACAGAACAAATTTTTGCTTATTTTTTCACATGGCCAATCATTTTTCAGGTTAATTCAACTAAGCACTATGGACACATGACACCTGCAATGAATGTAGTACATAGCTTGTCAGAAATGGTATTATAATATATTTTGTGTTTTACACTTGGTCACATCTTGAACATGTTGTAACATAAGTCGCAAACTTCATTTTATCTACTGTCATTTTTGAAGAAAAATGAATAAAAATATCTCACTAGTTTTATGCTTTTTAACAGAAATACTTGTTAATTTATAATTTAATATGGAGTGAGTTGGCCTAATAAAATTAGGAAGCAGCAGTTAAGTTTTATGTATTACCATGTGTGGACAATGTCCTTTTTTCACACTGAATGTATTTGAGTACATTTCCACATGTCCAGATCAAGGAAGGTAAGGCTAGGTTTGAACACTCAACCTGGATTTTGAAGTTCAGAAACTCTGCCACAAATCTAATCATGTTTTTCATGTGAACATTTGTTTTAAAACTGTAATTTCATGCAAACTCAAATGCATGAATGTTCACAGAAAGTAAGTTTTAAACAAACCAGTGTTTGAGTCATACTGCTGGTCATTTGCTTTGTTAATGACTATAGTTAGTGATGACAAATTTCCAGGTTAGTAAATATAATATACTTGTTATATTTTGTATTGGAAGAGACACTGCCTTGACACAGCAGGAGAACAGAGGTCCCACAATAGGTTGCTAGAGCTATGGTAGAGATTTGGTTAACAAGCCAGAAAAATATCTCATCACGTTCTTCACAACTAAGACAAAGTGCACGTGCACACAATTACAACTTGTGAATCTAAAAAGACAATATTTAACTTCTGCACTTTATAGGAATGAGGGCAAGGCCTACATGACCCATAAATGAAAAGGTCTATAGTATTCTAAAATTCTGTGCTCCTGCTTTTCTACTATCACTATCAAAATATCTACCTCCCACAGAGAGACTCAAAGCCTCAATGATTTCCTCAACTTTTTCTATTGATTATAGGGGTTAATTCATCTAATAGGGGACAGAAGCAATACCATGTGATCTGTGGCAACTAATCAAAACAGATCCTATTTCAATTATAGAGTAATAAATATTCATAACAAACTATTTGGAATTGGAGTACAATTAAAATATGTAAAAAATGTAAAATATGTAAAATTTGAGTAACTTCAACAAAAAAGTTGAGGGAATCACTCTGCAGTGTTCTATGAGAAGAACAAAGCTAAATTCATGGACTTATTCATTGAGAAATACTCTGTTTTTTAGTCCCTAGACACTTGAGTGATTTTTGTCTGGAAAAATCTGATTTTAATCAAATGATCCTCTGAACAAAGCAATAAAAATAAAGGGGAGACTACCATGTAAATTACCATATACTGAATAGATTTTCAGAAGCAAAATTATCTGAAGTTTTGATGAGTGAATACTAAATTGATATGAACTGCACTGGAGTCTTACTCTCTCTTGTGGGATGAACTTTTCCTGTAAAACAAGCCAAAAAAGAGAACCGAATCCATAGGGCCAAGGAACACAACAAAACATGATCACAAGCAGGTTTTTGGGTGCAAGGAAATTATGATTTATTGTTTTATGGTAAATCTAGTGAGTAATTCTGACATAACCTGCATTCAGTCTGCGTGACTGCTTTTCAAACTGCTGAGGTAGTATGCTTTTGCCAGTAAGGAAACTGACTGACTAGCTTTTGCAACCTGAATGAACCAATGTGTAATCAGTGGAAGTGTCCGATGCGAAAATCAGGCCTGCGGGATGATACATTCCTTATATGCACATGATCAGGTGGTAATGGGAGGAGACCTGTTGGAGTGAAATAAAGGGAACACACATTGAGAGGTGCTGGGGAATTCTGAGGCTGGTGGGAGGAAAGAGACTATAGAAGAGAGGAAAATGTGATTCAGCAGTGAAGCACAGGAAAAGCAAGAGAGGAGAGAGTGAATGGAAAGCAAATGCTGCTTTTGAGAGATGAGGAAAGCTAAGCAAAAATAATAGAATTAGGCAGGCATAGAATGTGGGAAGACATGGTATGGAGATAAACGGAAAATAAGTAGGAGATGTTATGAGAGGGAGAAGGATGGGGAGCTAATTAAAACAGACAATATGTTTTATAAAGTGGAGAAAAGATTGTAGGCAGCGGCCAGCTGCCCCAGGATGACTGGATTGAATATTGAAAACATCCTGGCCTGTTTGGTAAATGGGATCAGGCATAATTTGAAGGTATGCTATGTAATGAATCACCAAGGGAAAAAACTACTGCACATCTCTGTGAAACAGCAAATTTTCAGTGATTATACCACCTTTTTCTATCTAGCCCTTTTGAATCAGAATTAAAAAAAAAAAATCATTAAGCATGCATTTCCTCTTTTCACTTCCTCAAAGACCTGATTTTAGTGGCTACTATCTCCAGAGGTGTTAAAAATATAACACATCTTGTATCATATCAATTTTTGCAACCCCAGCTTCTCCTTCGGGTAGCGCCCTATGGGCGCTTCACTTCAGGTGCGCATGAACCTCTTGAACCCTTGATCGGAGGTTGGGGTTTTTTTTCCTCTAGAAGTGCCTGGTTGGCCCAAGCATGTATTCTGTGCCTCCTCAGGCCAGACACCAAGGCTATATAGGGATGCATGGGCGAACTGCCCTCAGTTTCCTCTCTCTGCCTTTGCCTGAGATGGAGCTCTAGCATGCCCACCTCAGCGATTTTGTATTCTTCTTATAGTTGGTGTAGTTAGTTATAGTTATAGTTAGTTGTAAGCTCTAATAATGAGAGAATAGGGGTTTGTTTCTTCTTTCTTTCTCCCTGGGGAGCCTTGTCTTCCTGGCAGAGCTTGCCAGGCTTGAAACACTGCCTCTCTGCCAAGAGACTCTGCCTGTGAGCAATGGCCACTCTGAGTGTGTCCATTGTCTGAGGGAATCACACATTTGCCTAGTCCTCAAGTCAAGGCCTTGGAAGAACAGGGAGATTTAGCTCAGACTGTTAATGATGGAGCGCTTGCTTGACCAGTGTCTGAGTCAGGTCAGGAGCCTCCCCCTGCTATATACCTGACTCTGGGCAGATTCAGGACTCCTTACACCTTGTCACAGCTTCCCCTAAGAGGAGGTAGTCGTTGGAGGCTTCTGAGAGGGCTCCCAAAAAGAGGAGTATGGACTCTCAACTGAAGGAGGCTGCTCTGAAAAAGCCCACGTCCCCTGCAAGATCTTTGGTCTCCAAAGCCTTGACCTCTTGGCTTGGTACTGTTTGAGTTGAAGGACTCCTTCTCCAGTACCAGTGGAGCTGGAAAGCCCCAGAGCTCAAGGGATTCACATGGCTCCAACAGAGCTTCAGTACTCTCTACCAGGGACAAGGAGACAAGCGTAAGCATCCTGGTCTGGTTCTGTCCAGCTCAGTCCCACTGTCGGCCCCTACCCATTTGGCACCCTCAGTACCAAGCAATCAACGGCACTAGATTATATTGACGCCTATGTCAGTATGCCTGCAATCGATGGTACTGTCAGCTTCAGCTACTGTATTGGTAGCGATGGTCCCTACTCAGTATCACAAGAGTTTAGATACATGAGGGACCTGTCCATAACAGATGAGCTGGAATCCCCACTCCTCATGGATATTGAGCGTCTTTTGGTACTGAAACCTGTTTCCAGGCTGCTGCTGTCCCCTGATACTTCAGGACTCTCCAACCTTTTCTGTGGGGGCTCCTCCATTGAATGATGAGGAGGATGAAGGGGACTTCCAGGCAGTCTATTTCAGTCAAGGGTTCCCCAACATATCCTGTGAGGAGCTCATTCTTTGACAGTCACAGGGAAGATCACAACCATCATCAAGGGTGGTGGAAGCAACCCTGCATGCCATACCCATTTCTGTGTGGGCCCCCGCAATGGCTACACCGGGATCCTTGGGCTGCTTACCGACAGCAATACTCCAGGCTACCGGTAGTGTCTCAAAGGGAGACTAGGGTTATTCAGTCCTTTCCTCCCCAACCAGCTCCCTGCCTCCCCCTCTCCTCTCCCCCCATAAGAGGAGATGTTTGAGGAACAGGAAGCCAGGGAAGCTGAAGATGCCATTCTCAAACACCCATTTCATCCTTGTCTCTAGATGAAGCAATTATGTCTCCATCACCTTCCATTGCTGATGATTTTTGGCAATTTTAAGACCTCATAAAGAAAGGGTAGCTTACACTCTCCAAATTCCACTTGGAGAGGTCAGGGATTCACAACACAAGCTGTTGGATATCCTACAGTCAGCATCATTCTCCAGGGTGGTGGTACCCATCAATGAGGCGCTCCCAGATCTACATATTTTACTATTCCACCAACATGTAAAAGGGCAGATAAAAACTATTACGTTCTCCCTCAGAACTCTGATTCTTGTTCTCCCATCTTCCACCTACTCCCTAGTAGTTAATGCCATAAACAATTAGGGCAGGCAACACTTCTCTAGGTCTACTCCAAAAGGACCAAAAGAGAATGGATCTATTTGGATAGAAGATCTATTTATCAGCAACCCTGCAGTTCAGGATTGCAAACTATCAGGCAGTCATAGCCAAATACAATTTCAGAAATTATAATAGATTGACAACCTTTATTGAACACCTGTCACAGGAACACAGGGAGCAATTCCAGTCCATTTCAGAAGGCCAATTATTGGCCAGGATTGCTCTTAGATGCTGTGGATTCTGCGGTATTTATGTGCAGGGTATCGTGTTTCTGGCTCTTGGGCTCCTCATCGACATGCAGAATGCTGTTAAGGACCCTGCCTTCGATGGTTGTAGGCTTTTCTTGGAGACCACAGATGAGTCCTTGCATACACCGAAGGACTCTAAAGCCACTTTACATTCCCTGGGCATACCATCACCTACAAATAAGAGATGGTTTAGTAGGTCACACACTGCTCAGAGATTGCATCCTGCTCAGTTCTCTGGATTCCATAGATCCACCAAATTGCCCAGGAAAAGACACACGTTTTAGAGAAAGATGGCCACCCACTCTCCACAACCATCCAATCATCTTATAAGCAGCAATTTTCTCTGGCCAGTCGAGGGTTCAAATCCTCCCATATCTCTGGTTTTAGGGATGCACCCATTTCTCACCACCCTCCCTTTGCAGACTTCCTGGAGGCAGATTATTACAGACAAGTGTGTCATAGAGGTCATAACATCAGGCTATCATCCATGTTATGTCACTCCCTTCAACTCTCCTTCCCGGTCCTTCTTCAGGGACCCCTCTCATGAGCTTGTATTAAGACAGGAGGTGAATTCTCTCCTCCAGTTAGGAGCAATTAAGCCAGTCCCTCTCTCACACAGAGGCAAGGGGTTTACTCTATTTTCTTATACCAAAGAAGAAAGGAGGATGAAGACCAATCTTAGATCTAAGACTTCTAAACAAGTTTGTAAAGTCTCATCAGTTCAGGATGGAGACTCTGGCAGCTATAATTCCTTCACTGGAGAAGGGGGATTGGTTTTCAGCCCTTGACCTAAAAGATGCCTATTTCCATATAACGAGACACCCTTTGCACAGTAAATATCTACAATTCACTGTAGACCAGGTTTGTTTCCAATAGAAAGTGCTTTCCTTCTGTTTCTCCTCTGCCCCAAGGGTGTTCTCCAAGGCCCTGATGATAGTGACTACTTACCTCCGACAGAAGGCGATCCAGGTCTTTCCATACCTCAACAACTGGCTACTCAAGGGCCATTCTTACGAAGAAGTGCTATCTTCCACTGAGATGGCCCTTTTTCTGTTTCAAGAGTTGGGTCTTCAGCTAAATGTAAGGAAATCCATCTTAATCCCCATAAAGAAGATACAGTTCATAGGGGCTTCTTTGGATTTGTCGACAAACAGAGTCTACCTTCACTTAGACAGGCTCATAACCTTGTGAGGTTTGGTATGGACAATTCAGGAGCATCCTCGGACCACTATAACAAACTGTCTTCAACACCTGGGACACATGGCAACTTGCACTTTGTGACCGATCACCCAAGGCTATGCCTCTGCTGCTTTCAAGGTTGGCTCAGAACAACATATTCTCCAGTCACACACCTTGGACAGACAGGTGATGTTTCCTCTACAAATGAAGAACTCCCTGGAGTGGTGGAAAGATCAACTAAACATCTGTGTGGGTGTAGTCTTCTGTTGCCCAACTCCATCACTAGTTTTAAAAACAGACACATTGCTGTTGGAATGGGGGAGTTAATCTCAATGCTGTCATGACTCAGGGCAGATATACAACTCAGAAAACCAATCTCCACATCAATCTGCTGGAGCTCAGCATTATCAGGAAAGCCTGGTTCTATTTCCTACCTCTCACTGGACAAATCAATTAGGGTCATGACAGTGTGTCCTGCATGGACAACAAGCAGGGAGGAGCAAGATACCCCTCTCTGTGCACCAAAGCCATGAAGCTATGGAACTGCTGCATAGTTCATCAGATCCAAATTTCAGTGGTCTACCTCCCAGGCACTCAGAACACCACAGACAATGTTCTCAGCAGACATTTCAAAGAAATATGAATGGGAGCTAGACTCATCAAGTCCTCCACAGCATATTCCAAACATGGGGTCTGCTAAAGGTGGATCTTCTTCTCCACCTCCAGGAACAAGTGCCCTCTTTTTTGGGCCATCCCTCTTTGGGGTTGCCTTTCTTCTGTCCAGGAAGAAGGGTCTTCTCTGTGTTTCTTCCACAAAAGGGTGGAGGGTGATGAACAAAATCAGACAGGACAGGGCCAGGGTTATCCCCCCTTTTACAGTATACTTTAAGGGTAACATTTCTTTAGGTAATAATTTAGGATATGGGCATAATGTTCTCTCAGAGTTCCACCTGAACCAATCTATTCATCTACCAGTGTTTTTTTTCGAGAGTCACGTAACTCTGCAGGAAACCTGTTTTCATATCCTGAATGTTAGAATGTTCATATCCTGGCCTTCTACTGGGATAGGACCAATGAATTTCAAAGGTCACCAAGGCTGTTCATCTCTTTTGCAGATAGATCCAGGGGATTCATGTTTTCTGCAAAGAGACTATCGAGATGGATATCTGGATGTATTGTCACTGGTTATGAAACAGTAGGTATTCATTGTCCTCTGAGTGTGATAGCACATTCTGCCAGGTCACAAGCAACATCCACAGCATTACTTAAGAATGTACCTGTTTCTGATATATGTAGGGCTGCTACATGGGTTTCAGCACATACATTTTCGAAGCACTACACTTTAATCCATTCTTTCAGATCCAATGTGGCTCTGGATACTGCAGCACTATCTTCAGTTCTGGACCCAGTTTCTGAAGCTCCCTTTGGATAAACTTCTCGGAAGTCACCTGAAGTGGAGCCACTCATAGGGACACTACTCAAAGAAGGATGAAAGGTTATTCACCTTGTGCAGTAACTGCAGTTCTTAGAGATGTGTTCCCCTTATGGTGATCCACTACCTGGCCTTCCTTCCCCTTTGCTTCAGGCTGTTCTCTGTGGAGACTTTTGGGTGGAGAAGGAACTGAGGGTGGTTTGCCCACACATCCCTCTATATCCTCAGTGTCCAACATGAGGAGGCATAGGGCGATGCATGTGCACCTGAAGTGGCACACCCATATGGAGACACTTGAAAAACTGCAGTTACTGCACAAGGTGAATAACCTCTTCTTTCTGTCCATTCTGTGCATGCTGTCTGTTGCAGAATTGTAAAAACAGACTTAACGATTGAGAAATATGGATGTGGCCACTTCACAAAGAATATAAACTTTTAAAATGTAATTTATTCATACTGAAAAACTCTGCTCAGAAGCAGCATCTGCTGTTCAGTGAACACTTGCTTTTTGACCAGTTTTTGAGTAAGGTTGAATGAGGCCCAGGAAAGTCAAGTTACTTTGCTTAATCAAAAATGACTGACCTAGATTCGAAGTTGGAAACCAGGGTCTTCACTTTCTTTTCTTTATTCTGACCAGTAGATGATATGAGCTCCTGTAAAAGACATTTAGGCTGAATGTTCGAACTTCGGAATCCTTAGGTTTCAGAAAGCCTTTCTTTTGACATGATACCTACAGCAAATTTACATTGGTGAAAGAAACTATATGAGTAACTTGAAAGTACAGCACTGCTCCTGCAATCTAAAGCATTGGCTTTAGAAAGTTAGAGAAGCTGCTTCAGATGTAGTCAAGTTGCCTTAATCATGAAATATTAGAAACCAGTGGGAGCCGTGATCGGCCAAATCTGCGGACGCGGTAGGTAAACAAACCGCCCCGGCCCGCCAGGGTGCTTACCCTGGCTGGCCGCGTGCCAAAGGTTGCCGATCCCTGCAGTAGATCAAAGAATGGAGTCTATACAGGAGATTAAAGCAGCCTCCCTGGTTTGCCTTCCTTTGGTCTTGAATATAGGTTTCCTCAGTTTACATGAGCTAAGACCAAACAGTGTAGGTAAGAAAAATTATAGCTGAAAATGGCATAATACTTCCAGAAAACAGCTACGTATTCCTTCTCAGTCAGGGACTGTATTACTGGCATAATGGGTTGTGGCTCCCAACCAGAGTAATGTTGGCACTCCCACAAACCACTGTGGTATACTGTTGGCAAAGCAGAGTACAATATGTGTGCTAAGCAGTTGTTGACAGGCTGTCTATCAACAGAAGGAATTATCCTACAGATGAGTTATGGCAGAATGGGAAGCCCAATCACTGAAGCAATATTTTCCTTCATTGGAAAGAAACTTGGAGTATGTCTACACTACGGGATTACTCCGATTTTACAGAATTCGATTTTTGGCAACAGATTGTATAAAGTCGAGTGCATGCGGCCACACTAAGCACATTAATTCGGCGGTGTGCATCCATAGTACCGAGGTTAGCGTCGACTTCCGGAGTGTTGCACTGTGGGTAGCTATCCCATAGCTATCCCATAGTTCTTGCAGTCTCCACCGCACATTGGAATTCTGGGTTGAGATCCCAATGCCTGATGGGGCAAAAAACATTGTCGCTGGTGGTTCTGGATACAGCCTCCCCCCTCCCTCCATGAAAGCAATGACAGACAACCGTTTTGTGCCTCTTTTCCTGGATGAACTGTGCAGACGCCATACCACGGTAAGCATGGAGCACGCTCAGCTCAAGACAGCAGTCATGAACATTGTAAACACCTTGCGCATTATCGTGCAGTTTATGCTGAACCAGAACCTGAAAAACCAGGCGAGGATGAGGCAGGGACGGCAGTGGGGGGGGTGATGAGGACATGGACACAGAATTCTCTCAAACCGTGGGCCCCAGCGCTTTGGAGATCATGGTGTTAATGGGGCAGGTTCTAGCCATGAACGCGGATTCTGGGCCCGGGAAACAAGCACAGACTGGTGAGACCGCATAGTGTTGCAGGTCTGGGACGATTCCCAGTGGCTGCGTAACTTTCGCATGCGTAAGGGCACTTTCATGGAACTTTGTGACTTGCTTTTCCCTGTCCTGAAGCACCAGAATCCCACGCTGAGAGCAGCCCTCACAGTTGAGAAGCGAGTGGCGATAGCCCTGTGGAAGCTTGCAACGCCAGAGCAACGGTCTTGCAACGGTCAGTCGGGAATCAATTTGGAGTGGGCAAATCTACTGTGGGGGCTGCTGTGATGGAAGTAGCCAAAGCAATCACTGAGCTGCTGCTACCAAAGCTAGTGACTCTGGGAAATGTGCAGGTCATAGTGGATGGCTTTGCTTCAATGGGATTCCCTAACTGTGGTGGGGCGATAGATGGAACCCATATCCCTATCTTGGCACCAGGGCAGCCAGTACATAAACCGCAAGGGGTACTTTTCAATGGTGCTGCAAGCACTGGTGGATCACAAGGGACGTTTCACCAACATCAACGTGGGATGGCCGGGAAGGGTTCATGACGCTCGCGTCTTCAGGAACACTAATCTGTTTAAACGGCTGCAGCAAGGGATTTACTTCCCAGACCAGAGAATAACTGTTGGGGATGTTGACATGCCTATAATTATCCTTGGGGACCCAGCCTACCCCTTAATGCCATGGCTCATGAAGCCATACACAGGCAGCCAGGACAGTAGTCAGGAGCTGTTCAACTATAGGCTGAGCAAGTGCAGAATGGTGGTAGAATGTGCATTTGGACGTTTAAAGGGTCACTGGCGCACGTTACTGACTCGCTCAGACCTCAGCCAAACCAATATTCCCATTGTTATTGCTGCTTGCTGTGTGCTCCACAATCTCTGTGAGTGTAAGGGCGAGACGTTTATGGCGGGGTGGGAGGTTGAGGCAAATTGCCTGGCCGCTGATTACGCGCAGCGAGACACCAGGGCGATTAGAAGAGCACACCGTGAAGCGGTGCGCATCAGAGAAGCTTTGAAAACCAGTTTCATGACTGGCCAGGCTACGGTGTGAAAGTTCTGTTTGTTTCTCCTTGATGAAAACCCGCCCCTTTGATTGACTCATTCCCTGTAAGCAATCCACCCTCCCCCCTTCCAGCACAGCTTGCTTTCAAAGGAAATAAAGTCACTATCATTTAAAAATCATGTATTCTTTATTAATTGATTATAAACATAGGGAGAGAACTGACAAGGTAGCCCGGGTGGGTTTGGAAGGAGGGAAGGAAAAGGCTACTTCAAAAGTTCAAAATAATGACAGCTTTTTGCTTGGGCTGTCCACGGGGGTGGAGTGGCAGGGTGCACAGAGCCTCCCTCCTCCCCTCCCCCAACCCCCCCGCATTCTTGAACGTCTGGGTGAGGATGCTATGGAACTTGGGGAGGGGGGAGGGCGGTTATACAGGGGCTTCAGCGGCACTCTATGATCCTGCTGCCGTTCCTGAAGCGCCACCAGACGCCGGAGCATGTCCGTTTGATCACGCAGCAGCCCCAGCGTTGCATCCTGCCTCCTCTGATCTTCCTGCCGCCACCTCTCATCTCGAGCGTTCCTCCTGTCCCCACGTTCATTGGCAGCTTTCCCGTACTTTGATACCATGTCCTTCCACTCATTCAGATGAGCTCTTTCATTGCGGGTCGATTCCATGATCTCAGAGAACATTTCGTCTCACGTGCGTTTTTTTTCGCTGCCTTATCTGAGATAGCCTTCGGGACGGAGGAGGGAGGCTTGAAAAATTTGCAGCTGCGGGAGGGGAAAAAGGGAGAGAAATATTTTAAAAGATACATTTTACATAACAATGCTTATACTCTTTCACGGTGAACAACACTATTCACATTACATAGCACATGTGATTTTTGTACAAGGTTGCATTTTGCATCTTAATATTGAGTGCCTGCGGCCTTGGTGTTAGAGATCACAGACGCAGGGCCGGGCAACAGAATTTGGCTTGCATGCGGCCATGGTAAGCAATTGTCTTTCGGCTTCTGCAACCTTCATAAAAGCAGCCCCCTCCTTTCCCATCCCAAGCAAAGCCCGTTGAGTGCTGCGGTTTTCATGTTAACGTGCAGCAGCAGAAACCAAACTAACCCACCCCCCTAATCCAATTCTCTGGGATGATCGCTTTACCCCTCCCCCCACCGCGTGGCTTGTATCAGGTAAGATCCCTGCTAGCCAAACGCGAAAAGCTCAGCGCCAATGCCCCCTTCCCTCCCCTCCCCCACTTGGCTAACTGCAGGGAAGGATTTCTTTTCAGCCACAGGCAAACAGCCCAGTAGGAACGGCCACCTCTGTCACCTTAATTAAATTCCCGTATTTCAACCAGGTTACCATGAACGATATCACTCTCCTGAGGATAACACAGCAAGATAAAGAACGGATGTTGCTTGAATGCCAGCAAACACCGGGACCATACGCTGCCAGGCTTTGTCATGCAATGATACCAGATTACTTGCTACTAACATGGCGTGGTCAAGTGTCCTACCATGGAGAATGGAATAAGGCGGCCCTGCCCAGAAACCTTCTGCAAAGGCTTTTGGAGTACCTCCAGGAGAGCTTCATGGAGATGTCCCTGGAGGATTTCCGCTCCATCCCCAAACACGTTAACAGACTTTTACAGTAGCTGTACTAGCCGCGAATGCATCCCAAGTCTTCAGGGCAAATTAATCATTAAAAAACGCTTGCTTTTAAACCATGTTTTATATTTACATGTTAAACCATGTTTTATATTTACATGGCTTCATGGTCTGGGATACCGCCTTGGGAGGGTTGGGAGGGTACTTCAGTCAGGCTGAGAAAAAGATCCTGGCTGTGGGGAGAACGGAGTGCTGTGTGCTGGCTCGTCCTCCTCCTCCTCATCTTCCCCGTCTGCAAAATCCTCAGGTATGGCTGAGAGTACCCCCTCCTCGGAATCCACGGTCAGGGTTGGGGTAGTGGTGGCAGCCCCCCTAGAATTGCATGCAGCTCAGCGTAGAAGCGGCATGTCTGCGGCTCTTCCCTGGACCTTACGTTTGCTTCTTTGGTTTTCTGGTACGCTTGTCTGAGCTCCTTAACTTTCATGCGGCACTAATATGAGTCCCTATTGTGGCCTCTCTCCATCATGCCCTTGGAGATTTTTTCAAATGTTTTGGCATTTCGTCTTTTGGACCGTAGTTCTGCTAGCACGGAATCTTCTCCCCATACAGCGATCCGATCCAGTACCTCCCGTACGGTCCATGCTGGAGCTCTTTTCCGATTCTCGGACTGCATGGTTACCTGTGCTGATGAGCTCTGTGTGGTCACCTGTGCTCTCCACGCTGGGCAAACAGGAAATGAAATTCAAGAGTTCGCGGGGCTTTTCCTGTCTACCTGGCCAGTGCATCCGAGTTCAGATTGCTGTCCAGATCGGTCACACTGGTGCACTGTGAGATAGCTCCCGGAGGCCAATACCATCGAATTGCGTCCACGCTATAACCCTAATTCGAACCAGCAATGTTGATTTCGGCGCTACTCCCCTAGTCGGGGAGGAGTACAGAAATCGATTTTAAGAGCCCTTTATGTCGAAGTAAATGGCTTCGTTGTGTGGACGGGTGCAGGGTTAATTCAATTTAACGCTGCTAAATTCGACCTAAAGTCATAGTGTAGACCAGGCCGTCATGTGATGTATGATGTCATGACATTAATTCCATTTATCTTAGGGGCTGTAGGGAGAAAAGTCTCTCTCTCTGGGTGTTGTGATGTTTTGAGGTAAGGTACCATGACCCTCTTTTAAAAATTAAATTTCAAAAATTATCATACCTTTTGAAATTCCAGTTTTATTCTAATTACAGCAAAATTTTCCTTGACCATGTTTAGGAAGCAGAATGAATGCTAGAATAGCAATTTTAACAATTCTGCTGATCTGCTGAGAAATTGATGGTTGCCTACATTGCTTCCCATTTTCTAGAATCTTTCAGCTTGTTATGCCGACCCCTGAATTTACCAGGAGCCTTGAAGACCCTTTATCACCGTTCTTAACTTGTATTTAACCAGTATTTGCCTTGAATTTTTACTTTTGTAACTGATTTTACATAACAGCTGAGTTAGACGTTTGTTTCCTTGGACATATTAGAACATAGCGCTCTGCACACTGAGAGCTTGTCTACTTGCAAGTTACTGAACAGCAATCCAGGGTATAAATCTGCAGTGCCCCAGTTTGCCACTCAGTAATGTCCCGTGTGGTCACTGCTACAGTGAAGTGAAAAGTCCTGAGTATGGCATCATGTACTGCACTTTGAAGCACTAGTACACTAAGCTGCACTCAGGGACTTTCAATGTTCTATAGCAATGATCACACGTGTTACTGCTTGGCAAACTGGTGCACTATAGATTTATACCAAGGATTGCCATGTAATAACTAGTTCGTTTTTGTTTTTTAAGGGTGAAAGATAGGAAACATAGGTATGCTAAGAATAAAGAGGAAATTATAACTGAGTTCCACTTTCAGTGCTTACCTAAAAATAAATTGAGAAATATCCGTCAAATGAAATTTTTTGTAACCCAGATAGAATAGAGATGGGGGGAAAGGGAAATAAATTATAAATATATCTACAGGGACAGAGAGGGAGAACAAGAGCACTTGTGCTCTGGAAGGGAGAACAATCTTCTTGATCTTTCCCAAAAATACTTTTTTTGGCTCATTCCAGAGGAGAACAAGAAATGAGATTTTAAAAAGTAACTACAAAAGGTATTGTAGGAAGGGTTAAAAAGTAACATGAGTTATAGGGTAAGAATAGCAACATGTTAATTAAGCATTTAAGCGAAAAACAGAATAGGTAATTCGATTGGATGAAGTTATGAATAGGTTAAGAAAAGTTAAAAGTAAGAGGGTAAAAGGGAGATAACAGTAGGTTTGAAGAAAGATGATACCTCTGCTCAGTGTCTACACTGGTGATTTAAATAGGATAGTTGGGGATTGGTCCTGCTTTGAGCAGGGGGTTGGACTAGATGACCTCCTGAGGTCCCTTCCAACTGTGATATTCTATGATCAGTAAAGGGAAGAAATTGTCAAGTGATCAGTCTTTACAATTAACCCTTCAGTCGCCAACTCTGCAAGAATCCCAGACTGTTCTTGGATAACTTCTGCTGACATGGCCTAACTGTCAAAAGTACAGCTGCTGTTGACTTCAGTGGGAGCTGCAAATGCTCAGCACCTTTGGGTGATCAGGCCACTTCTATTTAGGAGCCTAAAGTTATTCAGCCATGTTTGAAACTGTTGGCCTTAGTGTTCTGTTGCCATCTGCTGGCTGGGAGTAACAATGACACAAGTGTCTGGACTGTCAGAGAGAAAATTAACAGGTTGGGAATCCTTTTCTAGATGCTGTTTTTATTTTTTTATTTTTCCCCCATTCTCAAACAGCTCAAACCATATGTATCTGTACTACTTCACAGTTCTACTGTCAGCTTTCTGACAAACAGTGCTCAGATATTTTACTCAGACTGTGTGTGCCTAGTCCTGGTCCTGTCAGTTCCTCACTACAGTAAAGCAGTGCCCACAAATCCTTGTTCACTCTCCTACAGAGCACGTGTGCAACTGCCTTTGTGAGTCAGGAGCACTTTGAGCAGCTGTTCAGCAGTACTCCCATTGGCTGTTTGCTGCCTTGCAAGGAAAAGAGGTGCAGGAACAGAGAGAGGTGGAGATTTTGACTGTTACACTGGGTGCTTCTCTGCTGTGCTGTGGGTGCAAAAGGAAGCTTGCAGAGTGGATGAGGATAGGTGTATTCCACTGAGCTAAAGCAGGGCCAATATATGTGGTTGGCGCCTCATCCCACACAGTCACCTAGTACAGCACTAGAGAGGAGGAAGAAACTGTATAGAACTGTCCTCATCCTAGAAAAGACCCTGCAATGCACATTATGAATTTGCTGAGCCAAGGAGTGGGGAGCCATTCATAGACTTATTTTGGAGAGAACTGTAGTACCTATTTGTTGAGGTGGGGCAGAATTGTGCAGGATTATTTGTTTGGGAGGATTTAGAGGAGGCAAGGGGTTAACTGGCTGAATGGGGATGGACACAGGCACAGGATCAATGGCTAAGAGGGAGACAGATGATTTGAGGGTGGCTGCGATGTAGAGAATGCAGAGTTTGAAAATGTATATATGAAAGTTAGGAGAGTCTCAAGGGCAGAGAAAGATTAGAGAGAGAACAGAATACGGGGAGGGTGAGCGCAGTAATGAAGAAAAGGGATTAAAAAGGGGAGATTGGGGCATGACTCTTCATGTTTTGCACGTTGTGTAGTCATTCTGCCAACAGTGAGTGAATGGAGAATTCTGATTTAGAATCATTTTACTCTTACATGGCACTCACTGGGCTCAGGTGCAAATGACTGCACAAGGTGCTCTTTAGTGGAGATAAACTCATAGAGTAAACAGAACAGGGAATAGTAAACAAAGAGCAGAAGAAAGTAAGCAAGAGGAAATAAAAAATTTAACATGGGTGATGTGAGGAAAGAGCTGGGAAAGAGGGCCAGGAATGAGAACTTGGAGAATCTGGGTATGGAAATGAGTGAAATGAAAAGGGGACAGAAAATTAGGGAGGAAAAGATTGAGAGCAGAAAGATAGGAAGGGAAGTCATTTGCAGGAAAACAGAAGTCATGCACACAATGCAAGAGAGTTGCGTAAACAGCAAAATAAAAAGGGACACTAATTTTTTTAAAGTTATGTAGCAGTGAGTGGTGGAGAAATATAAAATAAATTATTTGTGTTTGGTATATCTCTGCAGGGAATGGAAGAGGGACAGGTGGGAGACATAGAGGCATGATGTTTTGTTCGTATAAAGCATATAAAAATAACTGACATGGTTATATGTTTTTTCAGTCTGATAGGCAATGTGCAAATATGTTTGTAGCCTTTGCAGCAGGTTCAGTGTTTCAAAAGAACACCATCATCTTGAAATCTAGTCAGTGTCACAAAGTGAGTTAAAAGTAGAATTTCCCTCAATGTACCCATGCCCCTGAGTCCTCTTCCCAGTGTTGTGTGTTTTTTACAGTCACCGGTTCCTATTTTTAAATGGTTTTCTTCTATATCTTCTACTGTATGCTTTTTCTCCCCTTTCAATGTGTGAAAGAGCCACACACAGGCTAAAGAGACCTGACAATCTTGGGGAAACAGTGGAACTATAAAATTAGAGAGAAAATAGAGATTTTTTTTCTCTCATTTTATGGTTACAGTGATTTAGAAGTTACTTATTACAAGAAAAAATGGTGGGCTTTTGGCTTAAATATTTAGTGGCAAGTCTTTACATTAACTTCAGAAGGTTTTTACTTCTAAGTATTGGTGTAGAACTTAAAACAAGAAAGCCTAGATATGCTTTAGTCTCTTAGCATCTCTTTGGTAAAGCAGAAAAGTCTTTTTAAACTGGATGTGTTCTCTGTCTGAAGGAAGTCCAAAATCTTCTACAGTTTACTATATTTTACTCATAATTTGCTAAAGGTTGACAACTTCTGCAGTGTACATGCCCCAAACTGCAGGGAGCAAAAAGAATATCTCATCTCTGTCTGGAGTGGGTGGTCCCTCACGTCAGAGCTGAGGCATAATGCTGGAAAAATTCTACTGTGGTGTGTGTGCATGAGGCTGGGTTTTGGGGATAAACAAAGATTCTGTCCCTCTACTTTAGCTTTAATTATCATTGCTCCAAATATTCACTTTCCATTTCACTTAAAAAAAAAAAAGTTTTGAGGTGACCTACAAACTACTACATATTATATTCTATCTATACATAGTATTTTCTATCTTAACTTCTGTTTTCTGTAATAGCACTTTGAAAGCCCTAAATATTTTCCTTGAAGCGTCACTAAGGCAATCAGTACTTAGTCAGTCTAGTGCAGATCAAAATTTAAAGCAAGTCTCCCACTGACATCATGTTTATTGTTTGGAATACCAGATGAATTACAGTATGTATTGCAGCCTTTGTATTATAGGCTACATCTGCTTTTTGTTAAGTTTCTCTCTAAATAAGAAACTATCAGAGTGGTGTTTCTTACTCTGCAAAAAAGCCTAATATGTTTTAAAAATTAAACAGCAGTTGTGTTGCCATTACAAGCTCTTGTTGCTTTATTTTTTGGAAGAGTTGCCTTAGGCATAGGTGACCCCCTCTCTATTTTGCATAGTATAAATGAAAAGAAATGAACAACAGGAAAGACGAGCCCAAGATATAAGACTTGGCCCCTCCAATCCATGCTGATTTACTTCTGTCCTGATCAGTCACACGTGCATCCACAAAATGTATTCGTGCTAGGAGCGGGCAGCAACATATGTTAAATGAATCTTCAGTGGGCCTGCTGCCTGAGCCTCTACATAGGGTGACCCTTGACTGGTATTTGAAAGTGTAGCATTTAATTCCCTTACACTTACGGGTGCAGTGGGAAGGAGACAATTAAGCGACTACTTTCAAAATGAACAGTCCTATTTCTTTTGATTGATTTCATTCACTCCTTGCATCTTGTCTCCTGTTAGACTGCAAACTGTCTTACAAGGGACTGTTTGTGTACATACAGCAACTAGCACCATGGGCCCTGATTTTTCTGTAATACATTATGATTATTTGTAAGTAATCAGGGAAGATGTAGTTATAAGAAAATAGTATACAGCAGTGTGGTTCTAAATGACCTGTAGAGACGAACTCCAAGGAAATAATGCGAATGAACCAAGTTATAGTTAAGAAGGTGGCAGAGAAGCCAAAATGTTTGAGAATGTATACGAGTTATAGCTGATCATTGCTCTATTTAAGCAGGAAAGGGGGACTGGAAAGCTTTCCTTGTATTCTGTGGGGAAGAGCTAACTTTTCTTTTGAAAGAATAGCATTGAATTATTAGTTTATTCTCAGGCCAGGAGAGAGGGGGCGGGGAGGGAAATCTGGGGAGAGCTGAAATGCAAACTTAGACTTTCTATAACAGAAATGAACGAGGGGCTTAACACCCAGAGAGAGTTTGGCAGTAAAAGTAGTAGAAACTAAAACTTAGAGTGACGCACAACACCATTGTGGTTAGGGTACTTGGGAAACAGGGTCCTGTGAAAGAGGCATGAAGGATGGCTGCAACCTGGCCAAGTCAAGGCTGGGCTGGGCTGTCCTCTGTTAATTCTGTTAGCAATTGGGGCTTTCAGCAGCTGCAGGATCTCTTGCTGTACAGTTGTAAGCACATGCTTTCCCCAAACTGACTTAGGGCTTGTCTACACTGGCACTTTACAGCGCTGAAACTTTCTCACTCGGGGTATGAAAAAACACCCCCCTGAGTACAGCAAGTTTCAGTGCTGTAAAGCGCCAGTGTACACAGTGCACCAGCGCTGGGAGCCATGCCCCTCGTGGAGGTGGGTTTTTTTAGAGTGCTGGGAGAGTGCTCTCCTATCGCTATGCCACTACTACACAAGCCACGTTAAAGCGCTGCCGTGGCAGCGTTTTAATGATGCCAGTGTAGACTAGCCCTAAGTCTCTCACCATCTGCAGTTGGATTCTTCCACATACACATCCAGGAATTGGTCTTACCCATTCTCCCCATTAAAATTCTCTTGAACTGAAGACATGTCTACACTGCAAGTGCTACAGCAGCACGGCTGCAGCTACACCACTGTTGTGTAGACACTTACTACAATGATGGAAGGAGTTTTCCATTGTGGTAGTAAATCTACCTCCTTGAGAGGCAGTAGCTTGATAGCCAGTGCAATGCAGTTCCGTCTATGACATTTTAAAGTAGGTAGACCTAAGTTTTAGGTGAAGACCAGACTTAGTTCTGAGACTCTCAAGCACACACTACAGCAATTTAAGAAAATGGTCTTGCTGAAACTGATTCACAGTAACCAATCAGCTTCTCTGAGACGAGCTAAATTATAAAATGTGCTGTTCCAGAAGTGCAAAAGGAAATAAAAAAAGAGGAGTGCTGGTGGTGGAAATAATTCAATTTGAGAAGGACGCTTATGTCAGGGTTAGCCTGTCTACATTTAATGTGTCTCGTGGACAGGATTCACATTTGGAATACAACCGTTTGCTGTGGCATTTGAGGCTCAGGCTCCAATTGAGAACTATTCATGTTGATCATCATGCAAATAATCACTTGACTCTGCTCCAAGCCCTTGCAAGCAGAGCACAAATGCAGTGTAATGAAAATAAGCACATTGTGCGTTAGAGAGACTAATAGTTAAACACCAAAAATGTAAAGTTTAAGGTGGAAATAATGTTCTAGTGGCTAGGCAATTGGGGTGCAGGAGACCTGATTTCTCTCCTGATGAGCCACAGATTCTGCATGACCTAGGGCAAATCACTTTAATCTACCCTGTACTTTTGTTAATGGGGATGATGATAATCTGCTACTGAGCACCTTACACTCATTAATAGTGATGATGAGGCCATATAAGGAACTACATAGACTAGACAATACAGCACTTATAGGCATGTAATTCCTCTCCTTCACAAACTCTCCAAACTCCTACGTGCACGCAAATGCCCTCTAAGTTTTCACAGCAGTACCAGGACCGTTTAACTGAACACAAAGTGAAAGAGCACTGTAGTTCTGAGACTCCATGCCCTGAGTTTAAATTTTAAAATGTCCAAAGTTAAGTTACGGGAATAACTGCCAAAGAGAGACCATCAACTTTAAAACTGGTCGTCTCAATAAATGTGTTTAAAGCAATTTCAGGTACCATACATGCTGTGGTCCCCTTCCAAATTTTGAGATTTTTTTTTTTTTTACAACTGCATTTCCTGGCGGGGGGGGAAGCATATGCTATTAACTGTGCAAAGTAAGCAAACTGAAATAATAGAGAAATATTTCCACTTTTATTATAATAATTT
Organism: Platysternon megacephalum; assembly: GCA_003942145.1. Classification (NCBI taxonomy): domain Eukaryota; kingdom Metazoa; phylum Chordata; order Testudines; family Platysternidae; genus Platysternon; species Platysternon megacephalum. Next base: position 1,427,202 of record QXTE01000109.1, on the reverse strand, counting down.
AAGGTATTGCTTATAACAATAGTAAATAAACCACTTTCAGACAAGCATAATTTTTAAGTTTGTGTCTTCTAAAGATATTTTCCTATATTTTCCTCTGTGTAAATTGTAGTTTATTGACCTTCTGAACTAACAGTAATTTAAAAACCATCTCTAACTGGTAATATTTTGAAATGCTCCATGTAGTTCAAAACACATTTTTCAAAGTTGATTATCCAAAATCAGAAGTGAAGGTGATGGAAAAAAACATGGCATCCTGCAACCAGATTTGGTCATCATAACCCTTGCTGAGCTCTGGCCAATGGATAAACGTGCAGGTAACCAGAGAGCTGACGTGTTAGTTTGCTGTACTCGTAATATATGTACAGGAAGCAGAACTGCTATTGAGAGAATCCTGATGAAGCTAGACTTTGAAATGAATGTCTGCTATACAGTAAGACCTAGGAAACCATGTTCTCTTTTCTTTTACCAAGGAATTATTGTATTGTTATAGTTTTTAAATTCTTCTACATGGCTGTAGCAGCCCATAGGTTTCTCTTAGTGCCATATTGTAGTAGTACTCCTCAGTGCCATTGTATTCTCATACGACATAATATGCAGAATCAGCAGACAAGCAGAAGTTGTAAGAGGTTTTTAAAATTTGCAAGTTACGTTAAGCTTTGATACCCCCAGTGAATGCTGTTGACCCACTCTTGATGTTTTATTTTTTTGAACCGAAGGCGCAGTTGGTCACAGCAAAAAATTCTGGCTGAATATAGACAGACAAGATGCAAGGGCTGTAAAATTCAGGATGGAAGGAAATCACTGTAATTAATGAATAGGGATGGATATGATTTATCTAACTTTAGGCAAAAGTTCAAGTACGTTTAGGAAGTATAGGAGTAGGTAATTGAGTACTGATATAGCTGAGTGAAACAAAAACATCTAAATCATATATTGTCTCTGCCAAAAACAAGGTCCAAAAAGTTTTAAATGATACATTATATAGTATATGCTGGCCAATAATGTATCCTAACGAACAGCTTTAATGGGTGTGTTGTTGTTTTTTATATATATATATAGATATATAGATATATAGATATAGATATAGATAGAGATAGAGATATATATAGATAGATAGATAGGGAAGAAAGAGTAGAGTATAGAATTTTTGGTACTAAATTTAAATTCTGCTCTCCAAAATATATATATCTTGTAAAATCAGTTGACTTTTACATGATGTCAAATCTGCATATTGGTATGCTGAAGCAAATCCTAAAAGCGTAAATTTAGCATTTGTGTATGTATAATATAGACACATATATACACTCTATTCCTAGTTTTGTTCTTTATTCATGTTAAAGTTTGACACAATACTTATTAGACTGAAATTGCAGTCTTGGCCAAATCTACAAGTATACTTGGGAAACTGTTTTAATGTATCAAAATCACTTACCAAGTCAATTGCCATATATACTGTACATGCACACATGCTTTACTTATATAAATTCTTTAAAAAAATTGACGGGTTGAAAATGCATTTCCTAATGGTAAAACACATGGGCAAAGGCAGGAATGAGAGTATATTATGGGAGAGCACCCTGCTTGGTGCAAAATGAGAGACACTTGGGAGTTCAATAATAATCCCTTCTCTCTGGCAGGGATTGGGACAGACTCAGCAGCCAAGACTTCCCCTACTTTAGTAGGTGACCTTCTGAGCCTTCCGCCAGGCTACTCACCTGTACCTTGCTAGGGTCCTGCATTTTTGGTATTGGCCTTGCCTAAATAACTATTGAAAGAAACGTACATGTGTGCGTGTCTATTGTCAAACATTTAAGGACTATTTTTCTACAGGGCTGAGGTCCAGAACTTTTCATGGATATAATACTATATAGTAGCCAGTATTACACATACCTAGCAAATCATTTTTGATGGGGATAAGCAGACAGTTATGAAATTTAAGTGAGATTATAAATTTGTTGGAATTATTTAATGAAAAATTAGCTCTATGGCTATTAATGGTAGACCCCCATATATGTAGTGCAAAAAGCATGGTACTGACGAACACAACTGATAATGAACTATATACACATGGAAAACCAGCTTATGAGTGCATGTACTAAAAATTGAAATTAATTTCAGTAATTTTATCTCTTAGCTGCCTTACTATACAGTATTATCTTTTAAACTCTTCATTGTCTAATCTCTGTAAATTGTTAATTTCTTCTCACTACATCAGTCAGAGTATACCAATGGCTAAGTATCTCTTCTGTATTAATGTATTCCAGACAAAAACCTACGTGAAAGGAATGTTAAGGTTGCAAAGCAAAATAAGTAAAACTTTATTGGATCTTATTTCAGTCCCCTCAAGCTAGGGTTGAAAGCCAGGCTGGGATCTTCACTCCCCTTGCACCTGCCAGGCAGAACTGGGAACTAGTGCTGATCTGGGCTTCCCTCACTCTCCTTGTAAGGGAAAACAAAGGGAGAATGAGGTCAGAGCTTCTGTTCTTCAGCTGAACTGTCCAACGGACTCTGCAGGGCAAAACTCACTGAGCAGTGTACCCAGCTAACAAGGTATTCAGGTATGCACTTTACTGGGACCCCTGATACTCAACGTTTGCATTTCATATTAAAAGAAGGTAGGACTCCTTCGGGGCTCTGCTTCCTAGTATATACCATTGCTCATAGCGGGGAATGAGGCAGAATCCACTGATATTTTCCTAAACTTTGCTCACGCATGCAACCAATATAACACTGGCAAACCATTGAGAATACAATACAAAAATCAGTGTGCATGTGCATGTTTCCTTTGAATAGCCTTTATGGTCTTCAAGAATCATGAACAAGACTCTCCAAGGCTTTGTCTGGACAAGGCTTTAAAGTCACATTCTATCTAGGAGTTTGGTAAAGGAAAGGCAGTGTCTACTGCTCCAAGTTGGTCAAATTAAAGCTTAGGCTCCAGTTAACAAACACGTTAGCTAACACACCTATACATTCTAGTCCAGACAAAGCCTGAGAAAAACATCTGTAACCTATGGGCTATCTTCTTGCCAGCTTTCAAGTTTCTGCCTCCAACCATGAGGGGCTACACCTATTCAATAAGCAGATTGTAAATGCTTTTTATACAGGAAAAACGTGCATTACTTTTCCACTCCTTTTATTGGCAAAAACGCCTACTTAAATACTTACTCATGCATAAACTTCACTTCTGGACTGAGAACAGAACAGTCAAATTTCAGCCCAAATGATTAAACATTATAGACAGCTAAACATGACCTACAAACAGGAAAATGCTTGTACAACCTTAATTGTAGTTGTTGCAACACTCTCTGCCAATAACCAGCTTGAGACTTGGTATCAAATATTATCCATCTCCTGCACTTCAGAAAATGTATTTGTGAAATATGTGGAAAATATAAACTAATGAGTTGAATTTAGTTCTTTGTGTTACATTGTAGATTATTTTTGTGATGGTGCTATCCTCTCAATCATATGAACGTAGTTTATTTCCACATCTCTCTGTCTGTTGGGGTAGTCTGGAAGGCAGTCCTCTTATTCTACTTTTTAATCTTGAGGAAACAGAATATGTTTTTTCTCAAGGCTGATATTACAGCTTGGCCTCTCTCTAGTGGAGGGGGAGGAGACAGGTAGCAGCCTCTGACATAAAAGGTAATACTGCTCCGTGAAGCAGCAGATACACATGACAGTAATTATTTATTTGAGTTTTTTATTTCTTTGTATCAAAGTGACTATTCAAAAACTTTAGACACTTTTCACTTTAGAATACATAATTCATATAGGATTCTTAAAATAGCAAACCCGAGATAAAGCAACCTACATAACAAAACAAACACAGGAGTTAAATTGTTTTTTAATTGCCTTTTTATGTGGAACCCATGCCAATTATCTGTGATGTAATTGGTTTCTGCTAGGTTCAGAAGCAAAAGATTGAGTCAATTCCTGAACACGTGTTCCCTGTATTGAAGCACGTTGATTGGTTTTTTTTCCAGACAATAATCCGAACAGTCTTCCAAAAAGGCTTACATTACTGATTATTGGTTTTGGCTCATCTGCTGTTAGCAGTTATGATACCATAACGGACTGCACTGCAGGGTGCTTCTGCAGGTTGTGTGGTACATCAGTTGCTTCTAGATGTCTGATAACATGCTGTGTGTACCAGGAGTTCAGAGACAAACAAGGTAGGCATTCCACGCACTGGGATCCAGGGCTCTAGGCCTTGGTGAGGATCCCCATTAACACTTTCATATTTTGAATAGCCAAGGATTCTATATTAGGGCTGCCAAAGGGGTAAATACTCTGGGCATGCTAGGGAAGCTCAGCTAACACTTGCTAACTGCCCCTAAGAGTAGTCCAGTATAATGTCTAAGGATAACCATGTCTCATGGGGCCCCTCAGGCCCCTAAAGCCTGGAATATTAGCTCCAATCTATCCTTCTGGAAGTAATGAGTCTCTGAGCTGCAGGACTTCTAGACAGATCTCCATTCTCCAGTCCATAGACTCCTCTTTGCTGCTGTTCTGCCGTTCATACATGCTGTTGTCCCACATCTCCTGCTTGCTGCCCTGTACCTTTCTGCTTCTGCTTGCCCCTAGCAGCAACAGGCAACAAGCTGCTTCTTGACCCAGCTTTTGAGCTGCCTGCTACTCAACTTACTGCTCGCACAAAGCCTTTGGATCTCTGCTGAGTGTCCTGACTTCAGGGGGTTGCAACCTTTTCCTGTACTTTTGACATTTATAAAGCCCTCTACTTGCTAGATATTGACGTGGCTGTTAATATAGTGCCTTATGCTGACTAGGTTATTTCCCTTCAGCTCATTTGAGTTGGGATAGGTATCCGTAATGAGCCAAGAGGTTTATTACAGTACGATATTACACAGAAGCAGGAGCACGTTATACCTTTCCTTGCCCTAAAGATGGCAAAAATAGCTTAAAAATGGGGTTTTGCCTAGTTTTCTCAATGGACTTTTAAGGACGTCTCTTTTTTAAAAGATGATATTCTAGCGCATTACAGCAGAGAAAATAAAGTCTGAGCTTTTCTAGTTTACATAGAATCATAGAGTTAGACGGGACTGGAAGGGTCATGTAATCTAACCCCTGCCAAGATGCAGGATTACCCTCTGCTCTACATCCCAATCACTGGGTTTTTTTGGGTTTTTTTAAATCTAGTGATAAGTAACATTGCAATTGTCATGATTGTAGTCCTTACACATAAGGGGACAAAATCAAGGCTTCTTTTTATTGAAAAACACACTATAATACTGGTATTTAGATGTATGCTTTGTTAGGTATGTGAGGTAATATAGTTTATTGAACCAATTTCTGTTGGTGAGAGATGTAAGCTTTTGTGCTTACACAGAGCTCTTCTTCAGGTTTGGGAAATGTACTCAGAGGGTATGTCTACACAGCAAAGAAAAACACATGGTTGGCCTGTGCCAGCTGACGCAGGCCTGCAGGGCTCAGGCTGTGGGGCATTTCATTTCCTCCGGAGTGGAAGGGTCCCAGGGCTCCAACCCAAGCCCAGAATTTTACACAGCCCTCAAGTCAGCTGGCACTGGCCAGTTGCGGGTTTTTCTTTGCTGTGTAGACATCCCAGAGTGTCACAGCTAAATACAAGGTGGAGCAGATTGTTTAACGTAAGTAGTTAACACGAGTTTCAAGGTGAAGAGGACTGTTAACATCTCTCCGCTTACAGGGGGAAAAGGAGAGGGAAAAAAGTTAGTGGGTTATAGGTTGTCGTAATAAACCATACATCCAGTATGTCTATTCAGTCCATGATTTTTAGTATCTAGCAGAGTAATAAATGTAAGCTCCCACCCAGGCTCGACTTTTGAAGATGTTGCAGGTGAGGACTCAGAGATCAGATATAGAGTGATTGCTTTCATAGTGGTTTTGGCTTTAATCATTTTTTCTGTGTGAGTTCAATGAACAGTGTAGTGATTCTCATTTCACCATATAGTTGTTGTTGGGGCGTTTAGTGCATTGGATGAGGTATAGCACATATTGTGATAGGCATGGATCTTAAAGGTATGTTGTGGGGGATGTTGATCATTGTAGCAGTGGAGATATGTCTACAGGTTTTGCAGGGTCTGGTGCCTCTTTGACTTAGTGTGGCCTGTTCTGCAGGGAGCTTTCATCTGATGATGAGTTTGGAGAGGCTGGAGGGTTGTTTAAAAGCCAGAAGACGGGGTTATGGAAAGATACTTTTTCAGGATGTGTTTCCCATTGAGTATGGGTTGTAATTGTTTGATAATACTCCATATGAGTTCCAGTGTTGGGTGCTAGGTGATAACTAGAGACGTGTGGTCAAAGGGAGTTTTACTTCTGTATTGAAACAGGTTCTCTTGGGTTATTTGGTGGTCTGTTCCATGTTGTTGTTCACTTCTCTGGTGGAGTGTCCTTCTTTGGTGAAGGCCGTTTTAAGTGAGTTAAGGTACGCATCAAAGAATCCTGTGGCACCTTATAGACTAACAGACGTTTTGCAGCATGAGCTTTCGTGGGTGAATACCCACTTCTTCGGAAGCTCATGCTGCAAAACATCTGTTAGTCTATAAGGTGCCACAGGATTCTTTGCTGCTTTTACAGATCCAGACTAACACGGCTACCCCTCTGATACAAGGTACGTATCGTGAACTTTCTCCCTGGAGCATATTCTGTGGTATCTAAGGGTATGTCTACACTACAATTAAAAACCCACAGCTGGTCCATGCCAGCTGACTTGGGCTTCCGGGACTCAGACAAAGGGGTTGTTTAATTGCGGTGTAGACGTTCCGGCTTGGGCTGCAACCCAAGCTCTGGGACCCTCCTACCTCGCAGGGTCTTAGAGCGTGGGCCCAAGCCCGAATGTCTTCACCTCAATTAAACAACCCCTTAGCTCGAGGCACACGAGGCTGAGTCAGCTGGTATGGGCCAGCCGTGGGTTTTTAATTGCAGCGTAGACATACCCTGAGTGCCTGACTGTAGATACCATGTTTCTAGAACAAGTTATCTAGATCCTCATTTATCCACCGGTACAGAAGATAGTACATCTTCTGCCTGTCAAATAATTTTTGTTGTTGTTTAACCAATGAATAATAAATATGTGCTTAACAGGATTCAGATACTGGAGATGAAACAAAAACCACTGACAATACTTTGCTGTGGCGATCTGTTTTCATATGCTAATGATTCAATTTTATAGTCTTTGCTACTTGACTAGATTTAGAGTAGAATTTTGCTTGCAGCTTTTTTTATCCAAGATTGTGCTACTTAAGGAAATTGCTTTTTTGTGCTACATAGGTAAAAGCAGGCTCCAAAAAATTACTATCCAACTTTTTTTTTTAACAGATAATTCAAGGATAATAAAATTGAAAAAGCAGATCTCCAGGAAGGGAAAATAAAACTTTGAAAAATATCTCTCCCAAGCCCAGTGAAAGTTTATTAGGGGCAAAGAAAATTGGTATATGTTTTTTGCAAATAAAAACAAAAATTGTCCATCTGTAGCGTTAATGAACACCCAAGAATCTCCCACTTTAATTTTTTTTCATGTTCTGTCTGGTTTTGTTACAGCTTAAGTTGTATTGGTTTCAATATTCTCTGCTTCATGATTTCTCCCAGAGCCTGTGTTTTGTGCACTAACAGAGGGTTAATTGTAATCATTCAGTCAGCAAAGCTTAGCTCTATTGGTCATGTTTTGCAGTGAAGAAACACTGGAATGCAGTTAGCTGGAGTAATAAGACAGTAGGAAGCATAGCAACAGAGTCTGGAAGCATAAAGATTCAAACTAAATGCTCTTGGGATAGATAATGGGAGCAGCTATGATGAAGGTTGGGTCTCAGTCACTTAGATTCATGCCATAGGAGGTGCCATAACTTTTACTGATTTTTTTTTTAAACACGATACAACTACACTGATTTTTTCCAAATGCAAACATAACATTTAAAATTTAAATAATTTTCAGGCTTAAACCTCAAAATCTTGAGTTCAAAAAATAATACACCAAGAAAAAGGCTATAATGGAAAATGACAACCATAATGAGCTGCATAAGGGACATTCTCCGTTACTTAAAAATGCTGGTTTTTAAAATGTTATTTTCTATTAAATTTATCCCATAGCAATGTTATCTTTTTCACATTTTCTCTTTCCTGCATTGTGGTCCTATGTTTTGTGCTTTGAGGTGTATGGTGGCAACTGACCCTTAAGTAAAGAATCGGGAATTCATTGCTCCCAAACTTAGGTAACAAGACATGACAGGGTTTGTATCATGCTAAGATATCGCCTCACTTTGGGTGGTTTGTCAGGCATAAGGCTAAGGAGTAATCATCCAAGAAGTGGGAGTATTTCAGCATGGCACATGCCCTCAAGGGTCTTAATGCAATTATAAAGTATCCCTGTCAATATTATTTGTGGAAAAACATTGTAATAAATAATTTGAGCTTTTTAAACATTATGCTAAAAACCGTTTCTGAATTGAAAATTATATAACCTAAAGAAATTGAAATTAAAAATCTAACCCTTTAATGATTGCAATTAATTGATTCTTCTTTCTTCTTTTCAGGTTTCCTCCTTCTCCACCTTGGCCGCCTTCTTCTCCCTTCAAATCTGGCCATTTTGACTGTCTTTTTATATTACTTTCCTTTGTCTTAGGTTCTGTTAACTATTTCTTGTCTTACCTCTGCCTGTGTTTTAAGAGAAGTCTTCTTTTCAACTTCATTTTCCTTGTCACTGGATCCAGAAATCCAGTCATCAATAGTTTTCTCTCCAAAAATACTAAAATATACAGGTAATCAGTTTAAGCTTGCTTAATATTTCTGGCCTTTTTTTTTTTTTGGTTCTTTTTTGCAATTCTAAACTTTTCTCTAATTTGTTGCTGTGCCTTGATATTTCCATGCCTATTGACAGGTCTGAACATAGGATTTGCTAATATATTTTATAATAAAATTATTACTCTTTTTACAGGGGCTGATTATGCAGTCATTGTTTTCAGTCATGTGATCACATTAAACAGCCACATTACTTAGTGTGCTCTTTGAATATTCATTTAAAAAAAAAAAACTAACGTGACTTCTACGATGAAAGTTTTGACAAACACCAAATCATTTTTTGACAATGGCTACCCAGTATTTAGCAATTTCTCCTGTTCTAATCTCTTTCGCAAGAACCCGAATGATACTCTGATCACTTTCTAGTGTAATGAGGGGAAACAGCAGACTTCAATGGGTGCAGGATTGTTGTAATGCAATGTTTTCCAGAGTTTAATGTTCTTACGGTGTTTAAATTACTAAGTAAGGAAATCCTTTATTGAGGGGTTGCACCTACACTGTTTTCCATGAAATGCTGGCAGAAGCAAACTGAAAAGGATTTATTTTTCCTTCCCAGCTTCATTGTGATGCTCCATGCAGGAGCAGCACAAATATTCTTCTAAGGATGTTCTGTCAGGAGAGACTAGTAAGAGGGAAAGCAGGGAGACAGCAAAGACATGAGGGGAGAGAGAGTAGGATGCAGCCCTTCAAAATTAATTTTTTCTTATCCACTCAGTCACCTGGTTGGAGCTTAGAGTAATCTTCAGTCACAATAAATGGACCTTTTTCTATCAGAATGCTGTGAGCCTTACTTTTAATTTAACTGTGTAACTCGAAAAATAGTAATCACATTTGTCTAGATCAGGGTTTGGCAACCTTTCAGAAGTGGTGTGCCGAGTCTTCATTTATTCACTCTAATATAAGGTTTTGCATGCCAGTAATACATTTTAACGTTTTTAGAAGGTCTCTTTTTATAAGTCCATAATATAACTAAACTATTGTTGTATTAAAGTAAATAAGGTTTTTAAAATGGTTAAGAAGCTTCATTTAAAATTACATTAAAATGCGGAGCCCCCCGGACCGGTGGCCAGGACCCAGGCAGTGTGAGTGCCACTGAAAATCAGCTCACATGCCGCCTTTGGCACACATGCCATAGGTTGCCTACCCCTGGTCTAGATACTTGCAAATCCTCCATCAACATAGATTAAGTGCTTCACAGACATTACTGAATTTTTCCTCACAATACCCGTGAGGTAGGCCTGCACTGTTCTATTTTTGGGGGGGGAGGAAAGGGGGGTTAAAGAGATTGTGATCTAAGACACCATGTGATTAAGCAATTTGTCTGAGGAGACACAGGAAATCTGTATCAGAGGCAGAAACTGACCCAGATCCTCTGAGTCACATTTCAGTGTCTTAACCACAAGACCAGCCTTCTTTTCTAAGATTTTATATTGTATATTCTGTTTGGAAAATTCAGGGCCTTATTATCATTTACACTAAGGCCACTTTACAGTGCCAGAGTGGGATAAAGGAGCTTTAGTGTAAATGAGAATAAGTCCTCAGTTTGAATAATAGAACTGTTTTAAAAATAGAAAAAAAATGTGCTGTAGTGTTTGGGAAAAGTAGAATACTGACACAGAAAGGTTCTCAGGCTCCTGTTTCTTAGTGTGGGGGGCACCAGACTAGTTTGCGGATTGGAGTAGTGAGGAGAAGAGAGAAAATGAAGAAGGCTTCTTATCCCACATCCCTGGCTAGTGGAATTCCACATTGCAAATATTAACATAGGAATTAGTGAATCAGGCCAGTGGCGCATAGACTTAGATATCAGGGCCAACAATAGTGGCCAGTACCAAATGCTTTAGAAGAAGTGTCAAGAAATCCCATAATGAATAAGTATGGACTAAGCTGCCCAAAAGGGATGCTTTTTCCTAACTCCTATCAGTTAGTTGGTGGCTTTTGCTGTGAATCATGAGTGTTCTTAACACTCTTTATACATTTTATGTAACCATGGATGTTCTCATCCATATAAATGTCCAATCCTGTTGAGAACCACTGTATTAAGCACTTGGCACCAATCAGTCGTGTCTTGTAACAATGAGATCCGGGGGATAAATATGTATTTTAATAAGTATTTTTTTAAAATTTTTACAGATTTTTCCTTTGAAATGGCTTGCCTTTCAATTTCATTAATGTTCCTTTTTTCTTATATTTATATTTTCTTATATTATTTGTATCTCATTTCTAGGATATGAGATGGGATGATTCTGTGGGATAGAGACATCCATCTTCTTGTGTTTGTACAGTGCCTAACACAGAATGACTTTAGTCCTGACTGTGGCCTTTGGGTGCTACTGCAATATAAACATTTAAATAATAACTGAATGTAGCATTCCTGGGGAGGGCATACCTTCCATTTACATAATGGTGTTTGTTTTCAGTATGATCTTGTTCTTCAAACTCCTTAATATATTGTTTGCTTTGGACCACTGTTGATCACTGAGCAGATGTTTTCATTGGAAAGATGTTTTCGTTGTCTAGAATGCCTAAGTGTTTCTTCCTAAATAGCTACATGTGTATAGGTAGTTCACATTGTATGTAAACAATAAAAACTACTTTGAATTTCATCTGCCATTTGCAGCCCAATTGTCTAGCTTTTCAGGACCTTCTGGAGTTCCTCCAAGTCTAGTATAGTCATGACTAAGCTACATGTTATTTTTAAAGCATTCAGTGTTTCCTCTCTAAACAAATGATACATAGTCCCTGCTCTGAAGAGCTTGCAATCTAAATGTAAATCTGTTAGAAAATTCAGTCAGTTAGGGATGTGATTATTTGTGATGTTTCTATATTGGCAAAAGCTGTGGTTTGCCGGCATAAACATGCTTTTGCTGGAATAGCTTATTTCACTTGCTGAACTGGCATAAGATATACTGCCCAAAGCACTTTTTTTTGACAGTGTAATCTGCATCTGTACTAGGAGGGTTTGTTGGTATAGCTACACCTGTGTAGCTACACCACTGCAAAGCTTTCTGGTGTAGACCTGGCCTAAGATAGGACACAAGAAGGGGAGAGCACAAAGGTTACAAACAAACTTAGGGAGTTAAGTCTGTCATACGTGAGCCTTTAATATTAGCAAGAGAGAGATTTTACTTTAATTTTAAAAGTACTTTTTTAAAGGGAGAATATAGATGAGGTAAGAAGGGTGATAGAGGAGGAGTAATTTCAAAGCAGGAAAGGATGCAAGGAAAGAGGAGATGTATGGGAAAGAGGAGGAACATTGTGGATGGAGAAGATAACAGGAGGCAGAGTGGTGCAAGACAGACATGAGGGTTCAGATTAGGTCATTACCTTGTTGTTAATGGATACTGGAGTCCTGGAAACTCCATTATTCTGCTGAAAGTGTATAGATTCTGGTATCTGTAGAGCAAGAGAAACAATATGAGAATTTTTGCTGGTACTGCACCTCTGAGGGAGCTGGGGGCTTTGGAGTGCTGCCCTGAAAGAACCTTTGTAGAAGGTGATGGTGATAGGTGCTACTGGAACTGGTTGCCCTTCAGCTGGAGGGATGTGGGATGTGCATGCAGACTATTCTGTTTATATATTGAAACTTAATCTTAGGGGTGCAGCATTTTGTTTGTGTTCTTTTGTTGGAATGGGCTCTTGTTGGGGCTGAATTGGGGAGAGGATTGGTGAGAAGGAGTCAAAGGATTATGGGAATGAGCAAAGAAAGAAGTAAACTGAGCAAGTCAGAGGTAGAAGGGGATGAGGAGGAAGAACAAGCACAATAGATAGTATTAATGTATTGGACAATTAAAGGCTTCTTAAAGGTCGGAGAGGTGGGAAACAGAAACCCCATGTCAAATGGAGCAAATGAAAAAAACAGTACCCCAAGTGCAAGTTTCAGAGCTGAGTAAAAAGTGTCAGGAGGCTGCAATGGTCTACAAATGGGATAAAGGGCAGCAGGAAGGCCCTGACTTGTACCTTATGCCTTGGCTGTGGCTGTTGCTCACTGCTTGAGGAAAAGAGTTCTGAAGGGGCTAGGGCTTTCCAAACTCCACTTGCTTGAAGTAGATTAAGGAGAGATGGAGGTAGCTGGGTCCAGTTCCCAGCACTGGTCTCTGAGGGAGCCTGGGACAGGTAGAATGCCATGACTTGCCTTCTACGCTCTTGGCTGTACTTGTGTAGCACTGTAAATTGTGCCCACTTCGCTATTCTCCCTGTTCCATGCTCATTAATGAACAATCTGTGGGCAAATCCTTTCAAAGTTGTTCCCACAGATGCCCCAGTGCAGCCAGCCATGGCAGTGGCTCATAAATACAAGGCTGCAGGGCCAGGCAGAAGAGTGCTAGCCCAGACTTCACATTCTCCTGGACTCAGCTCAACTACAACAGCACATGAAACCCCCATCCCTATAGAGCTGCAAGGGGGGGGCGGGGGGAATGGGCACAAAAGGAGGAGAGAAGACAGCGACTGTGCTAAGTCACGAAGCAAGGGGATGGTGGGTGGGGGCACTAGCAACCCACTTCAAACAGGGAATGCAACAAACTGAAGAAGGTTGGGAACCACTTCCTGAGGTGATCCTTACATTTGTGTTACTGTAGCTTCCTACTATTTCATGTGATAAATTTGACTCACTGAATAATATATGTAGTTCTGTTATGCATAAACCTCCCGTTCTTCAGGAGGGAAGACTGCTGCTGACATTAGATTAACTCTTTAAGTTCTTTTGACAGAAAGAAAAATAGTCCCCACTAAAATAGATCATATTGAAAGCCACGTTTTTACTTTATTTTGGGAAGGGTGGAAGTATTACTGCAATTATCTAACACTTCATAAGAAAAATCTTTCCCAGCTTTGTAACATTTATCTTATCTTATGTGCTCAGAGTTAGAACCCCTATCTCTATGCAGCTGGTAAGCTTTTCTCATTAATTTGTTCCATACCTGTATAGCAAAGATCATATGTAAATTTGTAGTTAGATTTCCAGTATCTCATCTCATTGTTCATAACTTGACATCCATTATTTGCTCTGACTTTGTAAGGTAACTCCTATTGTAAATCATCAAGTGTTTGAACCATAATATTGGGTTGCTTAACTCTAATGTGGTTAAAAGCTTTATACTCAAAAACATTCAACATATTCACTAAAATGAGATCCTTTTCAATAAGAATGTAGGATCCCCACAACTGATGTTCCTTGTGGTAGAAATTCTTTTGAATAATTGTGACACTCTGTACCTCAAAGGAGCCCCCATATTCATCTATCTTTCTGTAGTAATAAATCTATTTTATATTTTACCTAAAAGTGTGTTTTGGTTGTAGTGCTTGGGAAATCTCAACTCAGTTTACAGAGGCTGGTGTATGTCCTCTCTGCTGGGGAGCTGGGGGGAATTAGTCGGTGCCTTTCTCTGTGAGATTTGAGTGGCTCTGAAAGGATTCATGCAATCTAGCTGGGTGTGGTGCTCCACATGCTGTTGTGCTGAGTGATAACAAGCACCTGGAGGGGTTTGTTGCTTGTCAGTAGCAAAGCATTGTGAGAGACAGCACAGGCTGGAGAGTTAAGGGGGTGCAGTGGTACCCCAGTTCCAGGTTTCCATCACAATCATATCTTCCTGTAGGGCACCAATCCATTTCTCAGGACACACCGATGTCATTGGTATAGTCCTGATCCAGCTTTGCATAAGTGCTTTGGTGGATCAGGACCTGTCAAATCTACAGATATCCAATGAAGGTTTTATTATGCCTGTGCACGTTGTATACCATTACAAATATACTAATTCCATCTATTGTACACTTATGCCTGACAGAAAAGTTATTCTGTGTGTGTGTATCTATATCTATATAATTCAGAGCTTTGTCCAATGAATTAAGATTTTTTCTAAGGACAAGATTGGTTTTTATATACACTTAAATCTGGGCTTTATAGCCATTGGATTAATAAAGGAATCACAGTTAGTGAATTATTGTATGAAAATGGGTTTATATTCAGCAGTCGGTATCTGACATAATTTCTACAACAAATGGACATCTCTTGTCATCTGTAATTGCTGGACAACCTTATATTTGTAGTGCCAAAAAGTAACAACTCCTTGGGAGCAAGGATTTTAAAGTAATTGGCTCCTAGTTGATGGCAGCAGTTGCCAAAGCATTTAGAAAGTCAGAGCAGCTGAATTTGTAATTAATGCTTTGTACAAAGTGTGTAGTAAGCCATGCATTCATTGGTAACAATTTGAATGTTATGGTTTTAGTGTGTGTGAAGTAATCATTTAACACATGTTATCATATGCTATTTTTTGTTCAGGAAAAAATGCTTCTTTTTCACTCCCATCCAGTGATAAAGCAATTCTGAAAGCAGTCCCAATGGGTAAACTGTCCAGTTCTGAGAGTTTTCTATAAAATGTCCACAGCCACATAGAAGGATAAAATTGAGGGTGAAATCCTGACTCCATTGAAGTCGATTGGAATATTTTTCCTCTAGCAAGACTGACAGTTACAGTAACATATTCAAAAAAGTTAGTTTTCTCTTGGGGATATAATTTTAATCCATATTTTTAAGACAGCCCCCGTAGCTAGCGTATTTAATGTGATTGGATTTGTAGTTTGGTTGTTTTTTTTTATAT
Organism: Platysternon megacephalum; assembly: GCA_003942145.1. Lineage (NCBI taxonomy): Eukaryota > Metazoa > Chordata > Testudines > Platysternidae > Platysternon > Platysternon megacephalum. The sequence goes on along the minus strand of QXTE01000109.1, from coordinate 1,411,813 downwards.
GGTTGGTATGGTGATGATATTGTAGCAAACCTCTGCTGTGCATTTTAATATTTGGATATAGGAATTTTATTATATTATGGTGAAAGTGGCAAAGATATGGTACTCCTAGACATGTTACTGTTATATCTGAGGGTGTCTGTACTTAAACCATTACAGCAGAACAGCTGCAGCTCTTTAGTGCAAACACTACTGAGGAGGATGGGAGGGGTTCTTCTATTGACGTAGGTATTCCATGTCTCTGAGAAGCAGTAGCTAAGCTGACGGAACAATTCTTCTTTCAACCTAGTGCTGTCTACGCTGGAGGTTAGGTTGTCATAGCTATGTGTCAGGAGTGTGGATTGTATGCTATGAAGTGACTGTGCAAGAACAGCACGTTCTTACTCATCAGCTCCGCTTCTTCTGCTTGTTCATATCTGTTGCCTTTATTTAGTAAAATAAGCTTTTACTCCTGTTAGCAATGCAGAACAAAAAATAGCAGTGGACATGTGAACTGGATTCTGTTCCACCTTGTACATAATCAAGAGCAATCTTTCCCAGGTTTCAATAACCGTGCCAGTCAGTTACACCTGTGCAAAGCTACTGAAAGCAATGAAATTACACAGGTGTCACTGAGAGAATTGGAAGACACTGGAATTGCAGAGATATGATGAGGGAAGAATTTTGTCAACATAATAGGAGTGACGAAGAATGAGAAGCAAAGAATCCAGCTTGATTTTAGTTCACAAATTGAGTTTGGGACTAGCATGGAGAGAGACTATTTTTTTTATTAATTTTTAAACTGAGCACATTAGATCTGGAAATCATTGACATACAGGGTTTAGTCAATTTTCAGTATAAGTGTCAAACTGCAGTTTATTACAATAATAGTCTTCACAATTGCTGAGCAATTAAGACAATGAGCTCTGTTTAAGAGGAAGAGTCATTTATACATGGTTTAAAGTAGACATTGTTTTATGATGCAGAGTAGCATTAGATAAAGTAAGCTGTCCCAAGCCCCACTTTCAGATCTTACCATCATATTTACCAAGCTACACAAACCAGTGTTGTTAGAGCTCTGTGAGCTGTGCTTCACTTTTGTTATCTATTATGCCTGTTCAAAAACACCAGTACAAACTCATGGGAAATATTTACTTCATTCACTTCATCCAGCAGTTTTATATTTCTTACCCAAAAGTAGCCATGCTTGTTCGTTCTCTATGTGGGGTCTTTATTGCTTATGATTTTATTTTTATGTAGTGTTTTGTGACTTTTTTCTGTTTGAACTCCTATTTACTTGAATTAGACGCTAGACTTATTAATTGCTGGGGCGCTTTCCCTTTTTTGAAGGTTGATAATAGTTTTGCTTTTCTCCATTTTTCAGTTACCTTAAGAACATAAGAATGGCCATACTGAGTGTTGTCTTTACTTGAAATACTACAGTGGCACTGCTGCAGCTGCCCCATTGTAGCGCTTCAGTATACACACTACCTACACCAATGGGAGGGGTTCTCCCATTGATTTGGGTAATCCACCTCCACACAAGGTAGTAGCTATTCTGATAATGTTAATATTGTTGAGTTTCTGGAGAAACTGACCCTTTGTTTGGTGACTGGTTTGAGGATTGTTTCTATGAGTCCTGATATTCCTTCATTAAGAATGCCATGGTCAGATATGGTGTGTCTCCCTGAGTTCTCTTGTTTGTATATTTTTGGAGGTATGTAGAGGGTACCGGGGGTGAGTACGTGGGAGATGAGAGTTTCTCTTGGAGTTGTTTGGGGAAGGATTGAATGATATCCTTAAATTCCTGTGTGAATTGTGGTGTGGGGTCTTCTTTGAGTTCTTTATAGTAGGTGTCAGAGTTTTGTCAGTTGGCTTTGTTGATGATGTCGTCATGGTTGAGAACTATGATGGCACCCCCTTTTTCTGCTGGTTTGATCAGTATCTGGTGGTTGGATTTCAGGGATTGTATAGCTGTCCTCTCAGTGGTGGAGAGATTGTGGTAGATGTGATGTTTAAGGATTTCTCTGGAGATTGTTTTCAGGAAGTAATTGATGTAATAATCGGGTGTGTGGTTTTGTCAGGTGTGTGGTTTGTGGACAGTCAGGTGATTCTTTTTTCTTATGACTCTCAGTGGGGACATGGTAGATGTGGATGATGGACTTCTAAAACAGACAATGGTTTTATGGTTCATTACACCCATGTGACTCTATTACCCCTCCTTTATCCTATTACTGTAGAGTGTTAATTGCCCACTTCATTTTAAGTGGTTTCTTTCTACATGTGTTAACCCCTTATGTTTAACAATCTGTCACACCTTGTATTTAGCTGTGACACTCGAGTTACCTTTTCCACGCTTATAAGCGTTCGACCTTCACAAAGCTCTTCATCTTCCACCATTCTTTCAACAGAATTGGTTCAATAAAAGACATTACCTCATCCACCTTGTTGTTAGGACTATCTGATATGTATATTTTCAAAATATCCAAGTTTTCTCATACCTGCTCTTTAGCAATAACAATTCAAACTTCATTTCTATTGTTGAAGATACTTTTGTAAAATGTTCAGTCTGCCATTGGAGTAATTAGTTTAATTCTCCTTCCTCCTTCACTAACGGGCTTATTTCCTCTTTTGTTCTTGTTTCCACAATAGAGTTGCAAAAGCGTTTCTTATTCTCCTTTACTCCTTTTTCTACCCTTAACTAACTCACTGTTCTGTACTTGTTTAATGCCGTCTGCCTGCCTCCCCCCATCCCTCAAAAGCAATAACTCATTGAGTATTTTTGTTTGGTGTCACCACTGTTTCATTTTCAAGTGTGTAAACTTCATAACTAGGCTTCACACTACTCAAGATTTTTGCCAACAATCTGGAAGAAAATCAAAATCACTGTTGATTAAAATTTACAGATGACAGAGACTGGCAGAGTACTAAAAATGATGAAGATAGGGCAGTCAGAGAGAGTGATCTGGATTGCTTGCTAAGCTGGGCCCCTTCAAACATCAGTTTTACTACAGTCATATGCAAAGTTATCCATCTAGGAACATGGAATGCACACCGAATCTACAAAATGGGGGACTGTACCCTAGAAAGCAGTGACTCAAAATGATTTTCGGGTCATAGTGGATAAACAACTGAACACGAACTCCAAATGCAATGCTGTGGCAAACAGGGCTGCTAAGATCCTTGGGTGTGTAAACAGGAGAGTAGTAAGGTGATTTTACCTCTCTTTACAGCATTGGTGACGATGCTGGAATACTGCGTCCCGTTCTGATGTCCACATTTTAAAAAGAATGTTGAACATTTAGATAGGGTACAGACGAGAGCCATAAATACCATTAAAGGGCTGGATGCTTCACAGTGAGAGACTTAGAGCTCAATCTGTTTATTTTATCAAAAAGATTGGCAGGAAATTTGATTACTAAGAACCTTCGTGGGAAGAAAATACCAGGTATTGCAGCTCTTTGATCGAACAGAGAAAGGCATAATAAGAACCAGTGACTGAAAGATGAGGACAGACAAATTCAAATTAGAAATTAGGCACACATTTTTAATAGTGAGATTCACCATTAGATTAGAACAAACTATGAAGGGAACTGATGGATTCTCCATTTCTTGTTGTCTTCAAATCAAGACTGGATGTCTTTGTGGAAGATATCCAGTAGCCAATACAAGTTACTGGGCTCAATACAGGGGTAACTGGGTGAAATTTAATCACCTGTGATATACAGGGGCTAGACTAGGTGAAGATCTAATGATCTTCTCTGTTCTGAGTTTAAACTCTCTGAATCTATGAATGAATCCCTGAGCAGTTCCTGGATAATTCAACTTGCCGCTTTTCAGTATTCAGTGATTCAGTGTTACAGGGCAGATATTGGTTTTCACTGAACTTCTTATAGTTTCAGTACCTGTGCAACTCTCTCAGGGATGATAATTACAAGAATTAGAATTATAGCAGTGAGGTGCAAGACATTCCCATAAATTGCCCTTCCCTGATGGAAAGAGAGAGAGGGCTGAGTCTGAAAGGGTAAATTCTATAGACTAGCAACATATGCACATTCTTAATCACATTGTATTGTCATTGTGGGAAAACCTTGTAAAGGAAAGGAGATTAAGACTGTAATCTTGACAGATTTTATAGATTGTGAAAATGGTATTGAGTTTCAAAATCTCTATTGGTGGCTTAGTTGGGTTTTCTTTCTTGGTTTTTGGAAGAAAATTGAATACATCATGTAAAATACTTTGTTTTTATTCTTTTTAGGGTACAAAAATAAAGGCTGAAAGTATAATAAACTTGAGAAATTTGTGAGTCTGAGAACACCAACAAAATCTAAAAAGCCAAAGGAAATGAAAAATGGAGGAGAATTTTTTTTCCAAAATCTATTCTCACCTATCTTTTCACGTTCGTAAACAGAGACAGGCAGACATAGTACTATCAGTTGAACAGTACTAGCTCATTTGGGGAAAAGACGTGGGTTTCACAAGGTTTCAGGAGATACCAAGATGGTGGCCTAGGTACCTTCTGTCATTGGTCAGAAGTGTGTTGAAAGATATTTTTAAAAAATCATTTATCCACTTTTCAATAAAATACAAGTATCCTTTTATGTCGACTCTAAACAGATACTTGTAGCATTCATAATGTGCTGGGATCTCTGCTTCTAAGAATCATTGCTTGTAGCTGTTTTTTCAAACATTTTGAGCTAAAATATATTTTAACCACTTGGGTTATGCCGAACTTAAAACAAGAGAAAAAAATAAAGAAAATGCCCTTTAAAAAAATGGTTGAAGTGCTCAGCACCACCATTGTGGAAAGTCTGGAACAGCAGGATTTCAGAGCTTCTGTAAATGCCATGATTGTACACCACATTTTTGTGACTGTTTTCCATTAAAAAACAAAACTATGCCTGTTTAAGTCTAATTAGAACTCAAAATGTTGCATTTTTGTGATTTCCGTGCAATTTGGCAGAAAATTTTCTATGCCTCCAGCATTCCTCGCTCCTCAGTTGAACTTTTTCAAAACTTGTTGAGATAAAACCTGCTCTCTCTTGTATTGGAACACAGCAGTATCCAAGCATTTCAAGTGGTCTTTTTTGATTTGTAACCTTTTGTACTCAGTTGAAAATAAAGGATGTTATGATTGACTGTTTTAAATTTCTGGTGATAGAAGAAAGGCAGGTTTATTCTGTTGGTATATCTGTTTTTCCCCTCTATTGAAAATTTGAATGTCCATACATATTACAGAATGTTGGATGGCTTTTGTTAAAATGCAGTACCAGGTCTAATCACATTCATATGCATTGTGCAACAGTGGATTTAGAAGTTCCTTGAGCAAGTGCAAATTCCATTATGGAGGAAAGGGCCACACTACACTGTGAACAGGCATACGGTCTCATTTTTAGGAGAAAAGAGACAAGACCAGATCGAAACTACAAAATCCAGAACTGACACCTGGAAATTCAGGGTTGTTTGGTTTGGGCCCGTTTCTGTTTGGGAATATTGGATTATGGTAGTTCATATTTCCAGACACCAGATGGTGCTGCTCTTCTACTTAAGGTGTCATTTTCAGTTAATGGATACTGGGGTTAGTTCCAAGTCCTGTTTAACTTCCATGGGCCAGATTCTTCAATGACCATTTTGACTGAGTAAGAGTTTCAGAATTTAACCCCCTGGTTTTGTTTATTGTCATTTTACTCTGCTTGATAACTCATTGGGGATACATCATCGTCTCATATTTCATTGATACTTAAAAACTCTTATGGTCAATACCTACGTTTTTACATCCAGTACTTTAGGTCTGATTAGGCAAAAACTTCAGTAAGGTGATACTCCGTATTGAATGCCTCCTAAATGTGTAAAAATATATTTTGTTCATGCCTGAATTGTTATTAATGGCTCAAAGGAAGGAGCTTTTTATGTCCATTCCAATGCTTTGCGATTAGGTGTAATGACTAACAACAACAGTATAGAGATCAAATAGCTATGTTAATAGCATAATTTAGAGTTGGTAAGCATCCACAAATTAAGTTCTGTGTGGTAGAAGCATAAACTGGCATACAAAAAACACTGACATCAAATGGCTGTGAGTTGCCCATTGCTAGCATTCAACAAGAGAAGTATTTGGTACAGTTTTGTTGCATGTCTACACTGCAGTAGATTGCTTTGTAATATCACAGTAGTAATGTGTAATCTTGCATTTTTTTAAAACAGTTTGTTACTACGATATTACGGAGCGCAATAAAACACATGGGAAGAGTGAATGAATTGATTATTAACATGCTGCAGTAATTTAGCCAATTCCAAAAGAGTTTGGTACTCTAGTTCACCTTTAAACTTTAACATATCTAAAGTAGCTGTTTCTTTTTAAAAGGAACAATAAAAAGCTTTTTTTTTTTTAATTTAAAAGCAGGTTATTTGTTTAATGCTTGATAGTGAAAGAGTAAGTATTTTGGTAGATTTTGCCCCATGTCACTTGTTTATTGATCTTTATTTCTCTTTATTTAGATCCCCATATTAAAGTCTCTGGAAAAAAAGAAAATGTTAAAGAAGCTAAGGAGAAGATCATGTCTGTCTTGGACACAAAAGTAAGAAGAAAATATTTTAAAAATTGAGTCCTGGCCCGAAATCCTGTGTGCAGGCCCCTATTTCTATGGTATAGTGGCACTGAATTCTGCAGCAACGTAGAGTAAATTAAAAAGCAGCCACTTTTATTAAATTTTTACATTAAAATGAATAATATGGTTAGTAAAGTGTCCCTTGGGGGAAGGGGGTGTTGATACTGAATTCAATACACTTCCGTTTGAAACTTTTTCAGTTTTGTGCAGACGTAAGAAGACAACACTGTTTCTGCTTCCGTTCCATTCACATTTGGGGGAAAATTTTCCTGATCATATTGGCTAAAAACTTGAACAGAGTTTTTTCTTTAAAAAAAATGTAAACTCTACTGCAAGTAGTGGATTGTGTGGCCAATTCTGTAGTACAGAATTGTGGAAAGCATGGTGTGTTTTCCTAATTTTATGATATTTCAGAAATGAAATATTGAGTGTCAGAAATTTGACTATAATGAGACTTACTAAATAAATGGCTGGGGAGGGTGTTTTGTTCACAGATCAAGTGTTTGACAAAATTATAAATTGACAAGTCATTCTCTCTGCACTCAGATGTTATGGTGTTCTTAGCATTATATATGTAAATACTTAGGTGTAGGACAAACACTAATATAACAGAAAAACAAACTGAGAACTAAAAGCTTATTTCATAAGTGGAATTGATATTAAAAGTGCAAGGTAATACTCAAAAGAAAAAGCTAAACTAATCTGAGTCCAAAAGGAAGAGTCAGTTTATTATTCAGGTTCAAAATGCACAGATTCAGCAAGACAGTTTTGACATCTTTGTCTAAATCCCCTCTTTCTCCCTTATCCTCAGTGCTGCTCCTAGCATTTCAAACCTAGTAGTGGGACATATGCTGTTGAGATAAGCATTGACCTCAAACTGATTGAGAACTTTCCATTTCGTAGGGTAATTGTTAATTTTATGGAGATAATCTTATCCACAAATCTTTTCAAAGACTTTTCTGTACTGAAACATGCTGTAAGGCTTAAGATTCCATGATGGTCCAGGAGATAGATAGATCAATTGGTATTGGGGGACTTTTATTTATGAAGGCCTGTGACCACAATTATACTGGAGAGAATTGTGTATCTTGTTTAAAATTACAAGTCCAATGGAGATCATTGTCTTGCCTCTGGCAATTTTAAAGCAAGTCCAAACAGGCTTATGAAAGCTAAATATAAAGGCGGGATGCTCATCGTAGAGTTGGAAAATTTCCTTATATTGTACCTATTAGAATTGGCACTCATTTTGAGTCATGGTGACTTTTAAGTGGGTCACCTTCTTCTTGAGTCTCAACACCAATGGCATGAAGCAAATATGAAGACGTACTTGGGAGACATGAGGGTTCAAAGCATGAGGTGATCTCACTGTTTGGACACTTTCCTACCTTTTTATTTTTGTCTGTCATAACTCTCAAATGACTTGGCTCAGAAACTCCATTTTTAGTGTAGTTTGTTGGTCTCGCCAGCACCTGGTGCCTTTGATTAGTTTTGGGTGAGGCCTTGTGTTGAAATTATTTCAATTATTAAAAGTGGTTTCCATGAGATATGGGCTCCAGTGTTTAACTGCGTATGGTCATGATGGGAGACGAGCAGGGAACCATATGCCAAGGTAAGGAGAAAGATCCACTTTAGCTGGGCAGAGTGTAGTATGGAAGGCCAGGGTCTGGTGGGAGTATGAGAAAGACATACACATAGTAGCTTGAGAAAGACTGCTGATCTAGAGACCACACCTCAAATCCATTAACTCAGCTTTACATGCTCGCACGCATTCCTTCTTCCATATAGCAGGGAAACAGGAGGTGGGGACCCACCTGGGAGACAAGGAGTTCCCCATTTTGCCTGGGGAGGGAGAAGTAAGTGTGTGTGTGTGTGAGAGAGAGAGAGAGAGAGAGAGAGTAAAAGTTACAATTTCCAACCAGTGGCACCAGAAATAGCTGTTCTGATATTTTGAGCAAAAAGAAGTTGGGAAATACTCCCTTTCAGAATTGGCCAATAAGAGTGTGTCTAGCTGTTTCACATAGATACCACCTTTCTATAGCACAGTATACTGCATGTGAGTTTGTGGCAAAGGATTGATTTTAGTTTGCTGAACATCTAGTAGACTTTAAACTGCTGTGGAATGAACCTTGTACTCCTCAGAATTCCCCCTACCTCCAGTTTATCTTCCTCTTTTATGCTCCTCAGGCCAAATGGATAGCCCTGATCCCCCCAATATGTATGTTTTACAGTGTCCAGCTGCACAGAAAGTGCCAGAAAACAAATCTTTTTTAAAACACTTTTAAAAAACCATGAATTTATTATTCTATTTTTTCTATATTCTATTTTTAAAATGTTAGTTTTAGTAGTCTGAGCCTACTTTATGCATTATTTTAAATGGCAGAATTACAGACTCAACCAAAAAAGAACCATATAATGAGAATCCTGAAATCTGAAAGTTAGGTCTTAATTTAAGAGAATTAAAACACTATTTTTCTAACTCTTAATCTGGAAGTTTGAAAACTAAAAAGTACATCTTACCTTGAACAAACTGTGACACGCATCAATATTTCTGTTGATGTTTCTTAGTCTAGTGCAACTCTCATCCACCTTTATTTAAAAGTGTTTTGCCATTTGTGAAACAGGTAGTATAGGAGTCTAATGTATTTGGGTCCACACTGATTTCCTTATCAGAAAGAAAATATTCATGGTTTAGCAATTAAATATAAAGTTCTAGTATTAAATGAGTCTTAATTCAGTCAACAGTAAGCCATTGTTAAAATATTCTGGTGACCTAACTGTCTATAATGTAGTTTTATAAATGTAATTTACTGCAAAATACTACTGATAAGCTATTCCACACTGAAGGAATCCCATAATAATTAGATGTTTTGGCCTCTAGAGTAATCGAGTTACCCTGAAGATGGACGTTTCACATACAGAACATTCTCATGTGATTGGCAAAGGTGGCAATAACATTAAAAAAGTGATGGAAGAAACAGGATGTCACATCCATTTTCCAGACTCAAATAGGAATAACCAAGCAGAAAAGAGCAACCAAGTAAGTATTTAATATTTTATTTATATTTTACAGTATATATTCCTAGAGAATTGTTATGGTGGTGCCTGCAGTCACACAATCTGCTGGAGACTCATCATCAGACTATCATGGAAAGGTATGAGGGTAGCAGAACAGCAGTGAGAAGCAACTACACAGTCATTCTCTGGGAGAGTAGGTCTACATCAAGGATCACTATTCATGTTTGTGATTAGAATGGACACCTTGATGTTGGAGAGAGGCTCCACAAAGGCTGCTTTTTCTGATAGCATGTTGTCCCATGAAGATAACACCACACTGGAAAGGGGTTTAGAAGGAGGCCCCTGGAGGGCTGCATTAGAAGAAAATGGCTTACGAATTAGCCAACAAAAGACAGAATATGTGATGCTTCGTTGAGAGGGACAATGAGAAGCCAGTAAAATTAGGTGGTATAGAGTTAGTCTGTTCAACAATTTAGATGCCTCAGTTCATTGTTGAGCCATGATGGGAATATGCATGGAGAGGTTAGGAGCTTGTAATGGAGCATAGATTCTTCCCGTCCTTGGTCACCACAGAAACCACTCAGACTCTCTTCTTGTGTGTCCTCTTTGTATAATTTATTCAGGTCCCCTCCTGCAACTCCTGTACAGTGCAGTACAGCAGATCTAATACTTATGACCTGATTTCCTTCAGCCCCTGTTTATCAGGGCCCTGGGAGGAAGAGATCTCCCTTCCTTCGGATCTCCTTCACAGGGCAGCTAGCCCTGTTCTCCCTCCCTGCCCCCTACTCCCAACACGTCCTTCCTGTCTTTTATCAAGCTAGTCATCTGAAGAACCAATTAGTTCCTTAACTCATCCAGCCTCCCTATCTGATTAACTAATTCCTCCCTATTTCCTCAGTCAGCCATCACCCGGGGAACTAATTGAGGCCACAGTGATCAGAGTGCTGACCCATCTGTTAGGCTTCAGTGCTCTGTCACAGAGCCACATGAAGAGCATGTGGTGTAAATGGAGGGAGTAGACAGGAATTTTCTGCTATAAGAATATGCCAAATAAACTAAAGACCAAAGTATATAAGATCGTGATTAGGCCTGCTATGACATTTGAGTCAGAATGCTAGCCAATAAGGAAGAGAAGAACAACTTCTTCCACTGCCAAAATGAGAATGTTCAGATGGATTCCAGGTAAGACAAGAGCTGATAGACTATGCAATGAAATGGTATGGGAAGCCCTCATCACGGGAAAGCTGAGGGAGTATCTACTGAGATGGCTGGATCATGTGAGGTGACGAGATAAGGGATAAGTTGACCAGAAAGTACAATAGCTAGTAGTCACAGTACAAAGACCATGAGGAAGACGTGTGAGTGCGTGGTTTGGGATGATGAAGAAGGAGATGAAGAAGGTCGATGTCAGCTTGGAAGATGCACTTGACAAGAATGCTTGGAGATTGTGACAGGGTGCTGATTAGAAAGACTTCAGAATCAGCCCCCTGCCATGCCAGCCCCATTTAGGTGAATAAAGTGGAGCTGGCTGGTAAGAACCTGCCCTAATTGGGGAATGAGGGCCAGCTGCCAGCCCAATTAGCCCAGGGCTATATAAGAGGCTGGGAAGAAGGAAGCTGGGATGGTGGGACGGAGGAGAGTGAGGAGAAAGCCCTTCCCTCCTGGGTTCAGACACAAGGAACCCAGAGCTGTATAAGCTGTATAGTGAGAAGGTGGTAGGAGCACAAACTTGTAAATAAAAGCACCAGTGGTTTCAGAACCCAAGGGTCTCTGAGTGACTTTATCTGAGCCTAGCAGATGCAGGAGCCAGGAGGGCAGCTGTGCTCTGTTACAGAGATGAAGAACAAGAGTCACTGACTCTGATTGAGGGGACAAGGCAAAGTAGTAGATCATCATGATGGACCCATTCTGGTCTTAAAGTCTGAGTACGTATGCTTATTAATATAAGCTGGTTATTCCATTTTTAAAGTATTATATAATTATTTTGTGTTTAATAATTTTTTGCCTGGCTTGTATACATTGATGGTTATGGAAATTAACTCTTCATATCTAAATCAGGTGTGGAAATTAGTGGATTATTCTAGGTGGACTGAAAGAAAATCTGTTTTTGCAAAAGGTTCTCCTTGATGAATAGATAGGGACAATTAGTGATGTGTTTATCAAATTATTTCAAATATTCAGAGGACAATCATTCAGTATAAGGAAGTGGTAGAGAAGCAGGGCATCTGGATTACTGATTTGTATTTATTTTTTAAATTTCTGGGTGTTTTTGGCATGTTAAAAGTTATATATATGGAGATATACCTATCTCATAGAACTGGAAGGGACCTTGAAAGGTCATTGAGTCCAGCCCCCTGCCTTCACTAGCAGGACCAAGTACTGATTTTTGCCCCAGATTCCTAAGTGGCTCCCTCAAGGATTGAACTCACAACCCTGGGTTTAGCAGGTCAATGCTCAAACCACTGAGCTATCCCTCCCCCCTATATAGAAACTAAAGTTTGTAGATGTCTAACAAAAATGAAAACATCTGATGAAAGTAGTTCAACTTTATAGTGTTTATTAGAGTGAAGGTTGCTTGTTGAATTATAATACATCAAAAAGAATCTTGCTGTTCTACAATACCAAATTTAAAGGACATTTTTACTTTTCAGTCTGTCATTATAGCATACTAATAATTCAGGCTTTTTTTAAGTGGCATGTTCCATAAAACTCCCAGTGGCAACTTAGGATGTCATTTTTAAAAAGTATATTGTGTTCAGTATCAACCTTAAGGACTGTTGCAGAACAGTAATTGCGGGGTTTGTTCTGAATGGCTATGTTGAATTTTGATTATAGTTTGTTCCATTATTTGTTCAAAGTTTTCAGAATGTTGTAATAGTTTGTAGCATAAAAATCAATATACAAAAGCAACCCTTTGCTGGAGGGATTCAGTTTTCAACTACTGTTTTAAAAAATGCCTCAGACACCAACAGAAGTACAATACATATCAAAAATCACATAAATATTTGGAGAATTTTTCAGATAATTTATATGAAAACTTGATACTATGTTGTCTGTGTTCTGACTTTTTCAGGTGTCTATTGCAGGACAGCCAGCTGGAGTGGAGTCTGCCAGAGTTAGAATACGGGTAACTGTATTTCCGTAACTCACATCTGAAACACATTGGAGATAGAAGAAGTTGGGGGATAGAAGTGGGAAATGATAGTTCAGTTCTGAGTATTCTAGGATTGACTGGCTCTGTGTTGTGGTCTCTATGCAGATCATATCGTAAAACCCAAAATTGCAAGAAAATAATGTCAGCAATATTCACAATGAACATTCATTTGTTTGTTTAATCTTTTTAATTAGCATATGTTAAATAATAATACAAAATAAGCATAAAGGGCTCATGAGTTGTGTGTACCTACGTGTTACAACTATATTAAGAATGTTAGCATTCATGTGGACAAATTACATAACACTGAAGTGACTCATGTTTAGTCACTTTATGTTACCTAAACTGATTTAAAGCCTGAATTTAGTGTCAGCTATTTAAACCAGATTTGATCTTGCATCCTTCTACTAAGAATTATGTGGTAAATTCTCCCTCTGCAGAGGTAATTTAGTTGCCTATGATTGAATTTTAACTGTTATATGCAGTAGGTGTAACTAATGTGATGGACTGTAGCAAAATTAATCCATCCCCACCAATCGCACTCTGCACTCATTTCCCCCATCATAACAATCTCTTTTGATTTTATATGTATCTCACATAACTGTATTTTGAACCATATGGCACATTATGAACATTTTAATGTTCTATACATATACATACATTAAGGCTGTATGTTTGATGGCTATGATGGTTGTGACAGAAACCATGACTTATAGGGCTTTTCCATAAAAAGTCATTGTTTTTCTAACCCCAGCCATCCCACTATGGAGCAAGATCCCTGAATTAATTTTCACAAATGTAGCTCAATATATGGTATGTAAGTATAGAAGAGTGTGGGAATGTGACATGGGTTTTTTTGTTTTTGTTTGGTTTTTTGACATTCTTTATTTGAAAAAAAACTGTGGCTTTTTTTGCAATTTTTCTAACGATGTATGACATTCACACTTTTTTCCCTGGCAAGGTAATGAATTTTTTTCATTTGTTTGTGATAGCAAATAACTTGCCTTGGATGATGTCAACAAACGTAAGTTTCTGCAAAGAAAGCTCAGGGAGATTGTAGATATTCTAAATGTTATCTCAGTGGAGTGACAGAAAATTCTGAATTTTTATTATAGTTGTGGTAGGCTGAGTAAATGTGATTGTGCTTCAAATACATGCTGTGATTTTTCTCAATCTCACTCTAGGAGCTGCTTCCTTTGGTACTTATGTTTGAATTACCCATAGCTGGAATTCTCCAACCCATCCCAGATCCTAATTCTCCCACGATTCAGCATATATCACAGACTTATAACATTTCAGTTTCCTTTAAACAACGTTCTCGAATGTACGGTGCTACTGTCATTGTTAGGGGGTCACAGAATAATACTAGTGCTGTGAAGGTAATACATTTAACTAAGGTTATTCCAGATATCCTAAATGTGTAAAAAATTAGTTGCTTAAATGGTGTCTTGTTGTAATCCTGGTTGATCCGGAAGGCATTTATTATTATAGCTTTTAACAATTTGGATGCACTGATCTTAAATGTTTTAGGGTGTTGTTGTTTTTTATAAAATAGGATTTGTATAGGTACAGAAAAACATTTTCAGTTTGAAACCTAATTTTATATGTTTACTTCAGTTTAAATTTTAAATATATCAGAGACCTTATTCAGGCTTTAGGCACTCTGAGAAATGGTTAATATCGCAAACCAAAATTAAAAACGGCTATACCAGAGCAGGGGCCAATCTCACCTACCACCAAAAACAGCAAGTAAGCAAAAAATGTAAACCAATGAACAAATCAAATCCTAACCCCCGCATACCTGAGTCCTCCCCAAATATCTGGTTAAATAGGTGGACTTGCAATACACCCTAATGATCAACAAATTTGGGCTATTTCAGACAAAGGGGGGAAACAGTGAATTCAAAAGGCATGGAAGGGGCCAATCACTCAGGACATGTTTAAGCTAAAAGCAAGGGAGCTCCAGCTTGAGTACTTCTGTGGATGACAGCTGTGGCAGTATGGTACAGAGAGAGAAGGTGGTGTTAAGTAGGTAGGTCTCAAGTCAATTAGGGCTTCAGAAACCAAAACCAGGGTCAAATCTTGCAACTAGATTTGTTCAGATATATCCCTATTGACTTCAGTGTGGCTGCATGTGGGCACAGGTTCCACCTGTGTGGAACCAGGGGCAGGACTCAGGCCAAGACATAAAAGGCCAGTTTTTTAAAGGTATTTAGGTCCTACAGATCCAGATAGGTATCCAGTGGGATTTTCTAAAGCACCTAACTTCCTTTGAATTCAGTAGAGTTCAGATGCAGTTCAAGAGAAGTTAGGTACAGTCCAACTCTTTCTGAATTACAAGTTAACTTGATTTTAAACAAAATTGTATATTGCTTCTCCCCCCCCCTTAGTAAATCCTTTATATGTTGCTGCTTACTTATTCTGGAATGTGAAATGTGTGCTGTCTAAAGCAAATGTAATCTGATTACATTCTTATTTTGTATCCACCGCTGTGCAGTTTTGGTTGTTTCTCTATAATGTATTTTCTCCTATTTGTCTGTAGGAAGGAACAGCCATGCTTCTGGAACACCTGGCTGGTAGTCTGGCCTCTGCAATCCCTGTGAGCACGCAGCTAGATATTGCAGCTCAGCATCATCTCTTTATGATGGGTCGAAATGGCAGTAACATCAAACATATCATGCAGAGAACTGGTGCTCAGATCCACTTCCCTGACCCCAGTAACCCACAAAAGAAATCCACTGTCTACCTCCAGGGCACTATTGAGTCAGTCTGTCTTGCCAGACAATATCTCATGGTAAATATTTCAGTGACATCTGTATGAAAAATGTCAAGTAACTAAAATAAAATACTACCAGTTCTTGTGTGTTTATCCTCCAGATGCAAATGACTTTCTGTATTGGAGCAGAAAAAATAGTATTTCTTTACATAACAGAATACTGATTGAGATGAGTGCTCTTATTCTGACAGTGTTTCTAATGAAATAGTTTCTATGAACTGTAGTTGTCTCATATCTGATTTTATCAATAAATGTGTTATACACTATCATGATAAAAGCTGCTTTGCCAATATGAATTATATAATTAAAATTGGTTATGATGGTGATGTTCCCGAGTAGAAGGCAGAAATTGAGAGAAGCAGTTCTTCTCTTCCATTACTGTCCAACCACCTCTCTTTTTCCATCTTTTTGTTAGTGCGATAAGTGGGGCAGCTTTTCTGGAGCCAGTGAGAGAGGTTACTTGGCATATGTGTGGACCAAATGATCTTTTTTAGGGCAGGTTTCCTTGGAAGTACAGATGATTAGATACATTGGAGACACTTGCTTACAGCCTAGCCGGTTCTACATTCTGTAGTCTTGTCAACTACATTAGCAGCAGGACTGTCAGAAATTTTCCAGTGAAACATACTTTCTTTGGAAAATGCCAATTTGCTGGACCAAAACGTTTTGTTCTGAGTCCATTACACACCAAGAAATAGACAGGCTTCTGTTGCGGCTCAGGGCGATGGCAAGCTCCTGACACTGAGGCATGGAGCCTACCACCCCCTGGAGCCAGGAGTCTGCAGGTGGCAGGCTTTCTACTCCACGGTTGGAGCCATGGTTACTGCCAGGACTCTTGGGGCTGCTAAGCTCCATGCTCCATAGCAGCATCCTTGGGAGAGCCCTGTCTGGAGCTGGAACTCTCTCGCTGGAGGAGGGAGCCTAGCAACCTTGAGAACCCAGTCAGGCTCCCTGTTATGGAGCAGCTAAGTAAAATTGACAAGAATGTTAATTTCCTATTCTGTTTCGGGAACACCATATTTCAGTGTTCTTTAAACAAAATTATTGGGGATCTCTGGTTCACCAGGAAATTTGCTTTTTTTCCCTAAATCAGAACAAAAGCAATATTGTGAATAGCAATATCCCTTGCAAACCAAATCTCCCTGAGCTTTAGCCAATTCTAATTAGCGGTACTATTTCTTTAAGAAAGCTAACCATATTGGGGGGATATTTATTTGTTTTTATAGGTGCTATCTTAATGAGCCTCTAGTGTGGCTGACTGCGGCCTTTAGGTGGTCTTGTAATACTAAGAACAACAATATTAGTCTCATAACAGTGACAATTGGAGTTTAGGACTGATATAAACCTCTTGATATGGTGACACAAGAGGGTTTCAAGTAATTAGTAAACATTAGGTGAAGGTGTTTAGTAACTGATCATTATTTCTGCAAGTGGCATATTTGTGTTTCACCTCACTGAGAATAAAATGGGTTAGGTTTTTTTAAATGAAGTAACTGATTCAACTAGCCACATCATCACAATCTCTTTAGCCACTGTTTACGTAATGTTTTCAAGTTTTACAATTAGTTACAGCTATCACTAGTGAGTTTGTATTAAGGCTTGAATGTTAAGCTCTTCATAGTAAACATAATCTTTAGTATAGTGTTCTTTTCTCTACATTAGTCACAGTTTCTGAGTTTAATAGAGGCTTCTAGGAGAAGTATGGGGTATGATCTAGAGTTGTGACTGCCAAGACTGGGTGCATTATGATTGGAGTTTGTTTATATCTCATGTGACAAAGAAAATAACCATATGATCAAGACTAACATACAGAAAATGTAGGAATATCACTTGTAGATGTAACCCCTTTACACTAGATAAATATATACAATACATGAATAAAAATCAAAAATGAAGTTTTTGTATTATAGAGACATAAGTATTGCAAGCCCATATATTACTGACTTCTAAAACCCCATGTCTGTACTGTTTTGAGCTGTTCTCCCTTCCTTTACCACCCCAACATACATACTCCATCTGCACTGGAAGAGAGAGTGTCTAGAGAGAGAGCGTATGTATGTGTACATGGTTATCTATATTACAAATAATATAATCGAATAGTGTATTGATTCCCGAATAGACATGCTTATAAATATTGAGAGACAGCTATGCTACATATATCATCAGTGAGCTTCAAAGTATGCTACTCCCATTGTCATTCAAGCTGGAGAAGATAGGGGAGACAGTAGTGCCCCAAAACATAAATAAGAATAACATATAAATATTCAAATACCCTTTGCTGCATGGAGGAAAGAAAGATTAGAAGCTATTTAAAGATTTTTAGAATATTGCAAAATTCAACTTTCTCATGGTAAAACACCAGTAATTTCTGTGTCCTCAGAGCTACAGGAAGTCTATAGCCCTTAAGAAGTATACTGACCTAAACTGAGGAACAAATTGAGATTTAGTTTGTCCAACCTGCCATTGTTCAATATATTTTGAAATATTTACTCATGTTTCCAATTTTATAGCTAAACATGTTTTTAAAAGCAAGTGTTACAAAAAATGAATGGACATTTTTAACGTATGCTAGAGTCCCTATATTTGCTAGGTGATGTGACAAAACTGAACATACTTTTAAAAGGAGAAACTAAATATATATATGTGTGTGTGTGTGTGTATATATATATATATATATACACACACACACACACACACATAGAGAGAGAAAGAGAGAGAAAAATTAGGAGCAAGAGAGATTTACTAACTTAAAAGCTTTAACTACTTTATTTAACCCAGTCAGCTGCATGGCATAAATAGCTGCATTCATTCCTTGGATCTTCAAAAATAAATTTCAGCACAGTGTTTTTTGGCTCCATTCAGTGGACTCAAATTTCTATATTTTTGAGACTTCTGTGGTACCAGAAGCTTTCTAGCTATAGTCCGATTTATTACTGGCTGCTTTCATCTTTCCTGGAAGCAGGCCAAATAGGTGCTGATGTTGTCTCTGAGCTATACAATGAAACTATCTCATGATTTTTGTAATAATAGATTTGATGGAAAAATATACAACAGTGTAAACTGTTTTCCCGTGTAGCCATTTCTCTGAGCTTGACAATTTCTATAAGCAAACTTTACATGGCTCCTTAAAATCAACATAGACAAAACAGGTAGCCTAAGCAAGCTACCTCTGAACTACTGAAGTGCTAGTCAGTGCATGATACTGTAACACTAGTGAAAGACCAAAATTTGCGAGAGGTCTTGTGATATACTATTCCAAAAGCCTCGCGATCAATATGCTCAACCCTTTGAGGTAGGTGATATGTATGTTTCTTTTAGGCTATAAAGACTGGATAAACTACAAAGTAATATTGATAACTTTTAAAACCAATTCACCACACACAAAATGAAATTGAGAAACTAATATTGTGGATGTAAACTCATTATTTATATTGATTCCCATATGTGTCCAATGTACTGATTATTTAATGTGACACAAACATTTCAAACAAGATTTTAATATAAAATATATTACATTCCTGTTTATAAGGTGCGTACATTTTGTGTATTAAAAATTAATTTACATTATTCTTAAATGTAAATGTTAATATAAACGTGACATTAACACAAGTTTTACACAAGTTTACTCACCGAAAAGGCCATAATTTATATTGAGATATAAATTGCAGGCGCCCTTAAATTCTAACTTGGAAAGCCTTCCGCATTCCAGATGTGTGCTAATCAGAGATCTACGTCACTTTGCCACTAGCTTACAAATTTTGATCTTTATGCACCTCTAGTGCCCAAATATGGCTGTTAAGATAATGTCCATATGAGAAAGTGATAAATGGCAAACCATAAAAGAAAAACAAATGTATATTGTGACTCAGAATAAAAACATATTGCTATCCTGAGTTGAGAGAGTTGTTTTGTTTTGCTTTTTAAAAAAGTCAACAGTTAAACGCTCAGCACGTTGTCTTCTGGGGGTTTTGTTTGGTTTTTCCTATTCATCTGTCTTTTTCTCAGTATTTCAGTATCCACTAATCAGTAGATCAAGAAACTTAATTTCAATGACTGCATAAAATAATTTTATCTATGATCCATTTGCTCATAACATTAGAGTATTAATTTATTTTCCATATTGAAAAGTTAGTTTTGTTTCTTTAATCTCCCTCGAACACTCTCTGCTTTTTTTTTTTTTTTTTTTTTTAAGGGGGGGAAAAAAGCCTCCCCATTTAGCATTGGCTTCTTTCTGGTTGGGCATATTTACTTTCTTTCCTTTTCCCAATACCATCCCCCAGGTGTTCTAAACATAACAAAACTACAGTCCAGCCACCAAATCATGTTACACGCTTATTAAAACTTACTTCCAGATTGTAAAATTTCAATTTTGGGCTATTTTGTTTTCTTGACCTTTAGTTGAATTTGTTTATTCAAATGCTTATTCAATAATTACATTTTTGGCTTTACAAAAGCTGTTGGAAAATCCAAGTATGACATTTGCTCAACATTTTTCTTACCACAACAAAATGGGTTGTAGTGGGGATTATTGAATTGAATGTGTTATTTTCAAAGAATGATTACTCATGACTATGGCTTCTTCGGCCAAGTTGACGTTCTGTAGTCAACCTGTTTTTCATAGTCTTCCCAAAGCTGATCCCCTAAAATAGTGTCATTTTCTTTTTGCTTAAGCTTGAATTGGTTATATGGACTAACCTGTAACTTTTGACCATCTTGGCATTATTATTTTTGAAGCACTCTTATCTGCTTTTCATTTTTCCCCGATATCCCTTTGGAACTTCGGTGAATTTGGAGGGCTGTTTTCTTCTAGACATTCAGTTAGCTATCTGAATATAGTCTCTTTAAAAAAAATTAAACATATGCCAGGTTTTTTAAAAAAATGGGTGCCTAAAGTCAGTGCTGCAAAGCCCATATTAAAGCACCTATGTGAGTAGTCAGATGTTTCAAAAGTGCTGGGCACCTACCAGCTACCAAAATAATATTTTCATAAATGAAGGGCTAGATTGTAGGGAAATGAAGGGAATGGAATATAAGTAGTGCAAAGGTAGTAAAGCAAAAGAGTCAAATATGACAAAATACTATGGCCAAGATTTTCAGAAAGTGCTCTCCATATTTATACACCTAAATAAGCGGCTTCGCTTCCCGCCTCTGCCTTCATTTTCTGCCCTAAACTGCTGAGTAGTGTAGTTTTACTCTGTTGAACTGCTGCTGTTTTCCTGGTTGCATCGCTGTGGTGGATGAAGTGATTCTTGTCTAGTCTATGGAGACTTTGAAACCCTTTGGAAAGAAAATATAAATGTGAGGTTATGCAGAACTGATGCCTGCTGAATAGATATGATTTATTACTTGCCATGCTGCTAAGCAGCATCTGAAGCACATTCAACAAGCTGGCAGTCATTAAAGGTTTGACCGTTTTTATGTGTATATTTTATATATACATTTTTCTGATGCATGGGTAATACTGTTTTTGGATTGCACTGTCAATGTCCATTTTAAATTGTAAACTTTTTGGGGTCAGGAATCATGTTTTCTTTCCTTTTTTGCACAGCATGCAGCACGCATTTGCTATTCTCTATATGATAATAATTGTTTCCTTCTCTACCAGTGTTGTCTTATTTTAAAATCTCATGAATTTCAAAAGTGTTGCAGTTTAATCTCTGAAAATACAGATTTAGCTCCTCAGTGGTGAGGCAAAGGGAAATTTTATTAAAGATTTTACAATCCAGCGGGATTTCTTTTTCATAATTATAACATTCTTTTTTCTCTCACCCCAAATATGATTTTAAGGTAAACAATATGACCAAATAATGGTACTGCTAACTATTTTCTTGACAATAATTTGTGGCAATTAGACAGTACATACATACAAAAGTTGATCCTTCCAACATCCTTAATTTTGGGTAGTGAATGTGTATAACTTGTGAGTTAATTCTTTGTTTACTATGAGGTGAGATTCTTATTCAACAAACCATCACACCCTCAAACTGTCAAGCTCTCTGAGTGTTGGGGTTGTGGGAGGTAATACTCATCTTGTAAAATTTCATTCTCACTATTTCAGTCAGAACTGCTAAGATCTTGAGCTACATAGGACAGGAAATGTTGACTGTTGTGTTTTAGCCAATGTTGTATTTGGTACAAGGGTACTTTATAATTTGGATTTAACTTTCCAGGGTTGCCTTCCTCTTGTGCTGATGTTTGATATGAAGGAAGAAATTGAAATAGAACCACAGATTATAACTCAACTAATGGAACACTTAGATGTCTTCATCAGCATTAAACCAAAACCAAAACAACCAAGCAAGGTTGGTGAAAACCTAACATAGTTTTGCAAACTATGAGGTATGTTCTCTGTACACAAAACCCCCATAATGCTGTATGAAATATTGAACACTTCATTCATGGATATTGCATTTAAAAGAGCCATTCACTGATTTGTCTTGTCTTCGCTTTGGTACTGCACTTGTGATATGACCACGTTCTGTTCCAGGAGTTGCCACCCTTTGATTGCAGTGAAGCTGTACACATTAAGAGCAGAATTTGGCTCATTAGCTTTAAGCTGAGAAGTAGTTTCCAATCAAAATGCATTTTTTTCAAATGAATTACAAACATGACAAACATGTCTTCAGGTTGAATGTTCCATACTATACTAGCTCTGTTCTACATCAATTTTTTTGTATTAAGTATTTGACAAAATTTGGATCATCTGATTTGTCTAAGTGACTGATTCTGCAAACCCTTAGTAGAAGATAATGGAAGTAGCCACAAGTAAAACTGCTCTTGATTTGGTTTACAGGATCAAATTTTAAGTCATACAACTCCCTGTTATTTTTAGCAATCTCTAGGCCTATTCTGATTTGGTGAAAGAGAAGTCTTATGTTCATATCATTTTTTGCAGCAAGTAATGAATGTAATGGTTGAAAAATTAATCCTTTTAAACTGAGGACACCTGTCCTTAAACCTGGCCAGTTCGTCATTTTCGGATCCTTGTCCAATCCATTATGTAAAAATGTTTGACAAACAAACTGTAAAATGTCAGATGAACATTCCATTATGTCAGCAGTTTTGATGCTAAATGTAGGAACATTTCAAGTCAATAAAAGGGACTATATCATTTTCATTTTGTACTTCTAGGCTCCTGTATTGACTTCAACAGATAGAAAAGAAACATGTTTTTGTTTATTGCATGAAGCATGTTTCTTGTAAATGTAATGGGAAGCAAACCCGAGACTCTTATCTAACAACCATCTCTCTTGGCTACCCTCTATAGAGCTTGAACGCTTACAGTAGCTGTTAGCACCATTCCATCATCATAGTCAGTCCCATAATTATCCTTCCTAACTTTATTAGCTTAATTTAATTTAAAAAATGAGCAGTATTCCTGGGACAGACTGTTTTCACTTTTAAAGGTGAACAAAAACATTAAGAAAAATGTTCTAACCTTGCCACAAACTGCTGAATGCCTGAATAATCACTAATGGACATTGTTACTGCTATTTTATGTTGTGCTCTCACTTTACTGGGGGTATGTCTTTACTGTGTGTAGACTACACTGGCATAATTGTTCTGGCATAGCCCCATAGTGTAGAAGCAGCCAGCACTGACAGAGAAGGGGTTTATCTATCAGTGTAGGAACAGCCACCTCCCCAAACGAAGTTAGCTATGTCGACAGAAGTCCTCTTCCATTGACATACCTGCACCTACACTGGGGGTTATGTTGGTATAGCTACGTCAGTCACTGGTCAGGTTTTTCATATCTCTGACCAGCATAGCTCTGCTGACGTAACTTTTCAGTGTAGACCAAGCCTGTGGCTCTGAAGCACTATTGTAAGATTTGTGTTTTCATGAATTTATATTATACCTTCATATCAATCTTTCTTTTCTTTTTTGCAGTCTGTGATTGTAAAAAGTGTCGAACGAAATGCCTTAAATATGTATGAGGCAAGGAAACGTCTCCTGGGACTTGAAAGTAATGGAGTCACCATAGCAGCAAATCCATCTACAATCTCATGCCCCGTTGGCCTCTCTTGTCCTGGTTTGGACATCTTGCCCTCAGCAGGGTTAGGACTCACTGGACTTGGTATATACTTTACTCTTGTTTTATAATGTTTGAAACACAGTTCACGTGTATTGGGAAGTACAGGACCAGCTATACTTTTGAATTATGAGTAGCATTAGGTGTTGGAAAATTTAAGGCCCACCCTGACATTTCAAGAGTATTGTCATTACAGAGCATCCTCCAATGTTTTAGTAATGGATAGTGGGAATAATTTCAGTGTATCCTCTGAAAGATGGAGAAGTTTAGACATTTGAAAACTAAACTCTTTACTCATTCAACTTAATGTATATAAAGGGAGGTACTCCTTTTCGGGTAGGGTAATATGTGTGAGAGAGAGTATGTCAAGTGTGGTACCCCATTTATGGCTTTCAGAAAAACCCTTATCCAAATGAACCCCCTTACTCCTGGAGATATTATTTGACTTGTTAAATAGAAACTTAAGTGGGTGAACAGGGAAAAGACTCCTTGAGTACGCGGAGGTAGTTTGCCATTTAACATTACTTAAAGGTTAGTCTTAGGTAGTAGCAATATTTGTTTCTGACTGTAGTAACTAAATATTGAATGACACTGTTTCTTCAGAGACACAAGGTGGATGAGGTAATATCTTTTATGTTACCAACTTCTCTTGGTCCAATACAAGATATTACCTCACCCACCGTATGTCTCTAATATCCTGGGATTGACACGGCTACAACAACACTGCAAACAACTGTTTCTTCACTCATGTGTTATTGGCACTTGTCTGTCAGTATAAAACTTAAACCAGGAGTGTTTATATTTTCTGTCTCTTTCTAGAAGAGAATTATTGTGCCATAAATAATCCAGGAAGGAATTATCATTTTATGTTTAAAAGCTATAACTGCTTGATCTCTTTGTTCACCAAAAATACGTACAAGCTTATGTATAGATATATTAAGTTTTTTCCACCGTGCTTGGGTTCTCAAACCTTCTCCATGCAGGACCATCACTGACAGAAAAGGGATCAAACAAGCCATATTTTCTTTTGACTCACAATTCAGCAATCCATTATGGTTGCATCCCGGAATCCATGCTTGTGACTTGGGTGGAAGCTGGAATCTTGGCTTGTGTCATCTGTTTACATTTTGATACCATGCTCCTCCCCCATGATACCAGTACTTTACACATTTACAAAATGTGTAGAGTTTTGTGGATGAGTTGAGGATGTTGGATGGGGTTGTGGGTTCTTAGGGGTGATGAGGTTTGCTAATGGAGGGAGGCAGCATGGTATTGCCAGGTGAGGATATGTTGCTTCCTCTCTCCTTTTTCCTCCACGCTTACACCACCCTGTGCTCCAACGAAGGCACAGCTTAAAGAAAGTGACGACTTGGCTGAGAGGAGGAGGGCTGTAAAGTAGCTGTTACCTCCTCATCACCTTTAAGCAATGCTTCCCAGAAAGACTGGAGAGACATGAAAGGGAAGAGTGAGAAGCTGCTTTTGGTGGCTGTATGAGCAGCAGGCAGAGGTACTTAGGTACTGTAGTGGTGGGAGCCAAATTGATAGAAGGAGCAGAGATTCGCCTTTGTTTTGTTTAGCAACCACTGGTTTTTGGTGAATCCCCTTGCCCCATTTGCACATGCACACTTCAAAAATCCCTGTCCTAAGTTGTGTGTATGCTCTCTCAGCAGAAATAGCACTGTAATTTTTGTAAAGTATTTTAAAAATCAACACCAACACTTAATATAACCCTTTAAAAATGTTCTTTACAATTCTTGTATAAACAAATGCATAATGGATATAATTGTTTTGACAGGTCTCTTAGGTCCTACTGCCTTATCTGTCAACACCTCTACTGCTCCAAACTCGCTCTTGAATGCCCTTAATAGTTCTGTTAGTCCTCTACAGAGCCCAAGTTCGGGCACACCCAGCCCTACGTTATGGGCAACATCTCTTGCCAACACAAGTGCCACAGGTCAGTAGAAGTTAAATAGAAATGAAATTAGTTCTTAATTTTTCACTAGAAAGAAAACTAAAAAAGACAGACCCATTCATTCTTTAAAGTCTCATAGAAGGAAAGAATTATTCAGTGTATTTTCTTGTAAATGCATAAATATCCAAATATGAAGATTTTTAAACTAACAATTGTGTTTTTATAATGTCACATGCAACTTCGTAGGTTTGTTTTTTTTTTAATGAGAAAAATGTCTTATCCAAAGTGTTGGATAGTGCATTAAGTATTGGGTTTGATTGGTCATTTTCAACATAATTGTAATTCAAAGGTTTTATATAAAATTCAGCTTTTATTCAGCCTGATGTACTCAACTTGTCAGTGAACCAGAAATGACTTCATTTTTGTTACAGGTTTTTCTGCTATACCACATCTGATGATACCATCTACTGCCCAAGCCGCTTTAACTAGTATTCTGCTATCTGGAGTGCCTAATTATAGTCAGAACACTCCATCTCCCCCTCCTGGCTTGACTCCTGTCGACATTCATGTCAATGGCATGCAATCCGAGAACAAAAAAGGTTCAACTTCTTTGAACGGTCATGTAAAGGTAAGTGGCATGATGTTCAGTCTGGACAAGATGATCTCAGTTTGCAATGAGCTTCCTCTGAAAAACTCTAGGAAAAAACTAATTGCTTTCATCCGTTGTGACTCTTTAAGATCATTTATTTCAAATTGTAATAAAAATGCTCATAAAATGTAACTTGAAAAACATTAAGCCAAATTATCCCAAATAAGAATCTTCTGCCTGCCTGCATGGCAAGAAAAGGGGGTCAGAAACAAAGATTTATTTAAACATGTTCTTGTAATAATTTCAGACATCAAATATCAAGTATGCTGCACTATCTGCCTCATCACTAGGAGAAAATGTGTTGAGCACAAACCACAGTGATTCATCAAGGCAGACAAATAGTCATAGCACCTCAGAACAAGTGACCACCAAGTCAAATACAGCAGAAGGTAAGTTTTGGCATTTGACCTGTGTTATTCTGGTTGGTAATGGTAATAGTTTGACGGTGTTTGTGCATTTTACAGACAAATTGTGAAAGGTAAGATTAATTTTTGTGTCAGCATTTTATCCTCAGCCACACTGGAGGAAAGCGTGCCCCCCCCCCCCCCCAATACATGTTGTCCAATGGATTACGTATTGTCTGTACGTAATAGTTGCACCACTTTAACTATGCCGGCAGTTAAAACTAGTGTGGATGCAGCTAGACCGGTATAAATTGGCTTACACCATATATAGTTTATTCCCATGTGGGAAGGGGAGTAAGCTATATCGGTATAAGCACATTTGTAGTAGTATAACTGCATCCATGCACAGATATAACTATAGCAGGTAAAAACTCACCCCCTTAACCTACATAGTTCTACCGATACTAAAGCTGTTGTGTAGACTAGGCCTAACGGACATTGAATCATGGAACTTTTTTTGTGTGAGGGTCTGATGAAACCTCATTTGAAATGCTGTGTACAATTCCGGTCAAGCCTGTTCAAGAAGGATAAGTTCTTCTTCGAGTGATTGCTCATATCTATTCCAGTTAGGTGTGTGCGCGCGCCGCGTGCACAGATGTCAGAAACTTTTACCCTAGCAGCTACCCGTCGGGCTGGCCAGGGAGCCCCCTGGAGTGGCGCCGAAATGGCGATCTATATAAGCCCTGCCGGCCCGACCCCACTGTTCCTGTGACGGTTGTTGGAACAGTGGTCTCTTGTCTTGTCAAGTGTTCCACTTATCCCTAGCATTCTCTCTTATCTTCGTTGTAAATAGGTAGTAGGTGTTAATCTTACCTTTTATAGTGTTACGTGTAGTTTAGCTGTTAAAGGGCCGGTCTTGTCAAAGACTGCCCTGCGGGGCCCTGGGGCATGCTGTCTCAGGGCTTCAAGCCTTGCAAGTCTTGCAGCAGGCCCATGCCCACGGGCGACCCCTACGATTCCTGTTTCAGGTGTCTAGGGGAGGGCCATTAAGCAGATAAGTGCAAGATTTGTAAAGCGTTCAAACCTCAAACGCGTAAGGAGAGGGAGTTCCGTCTTAGGCAACTCCTCATAGAGTCGGCCCTGCGGCCCTCTCAAGACGCGGGCCCGAGTGCCTCGGTGTGGAGCACCCCTCCGATGGTACCAGCTCCGGCACCGCAGAAGATCCCGCGCTTGTCTCCGGACCGGCGTTCTCCCAGGCCGCAAAAACGCCCACAGAGGAAGCCCTTTAGCCCACAGACCACCGAGCAATGTCCTTTCCCTCTGAGACCGAGGCAGGACCCTTCTCGTCGGAGGAACAGATATTCCCGACATAGGCCATCTTGTCCTCCATCTGGACAAGGCCAAGGACAGTCTAAGCCACTCCCGGGCCCTAAGTGCCCATTTTGAAGGTGCACCAGAGGACGGACTATCAGTTCTCACCCAGGACAGTCATTCCTTTCTAAACCATCTATCCCGTTTCTACCATGCCTGTCCCATATTACCTCGGACCGTTGGGTCCTCCGCACAGTGCAAACGGGATATTCTATCCATTCCATTCCAACCCGCCCTCCCACCCCCCCTTCCCCGTCCCTCTTCAGGGACCCTTCTCACGAGCAACTCCTCATCCAGGAGGTTCAGTCTCTCCTCGCCCTGGGGGCAGTGGAGGAAGTTCCTCAGGAGTTCAGGGGCAAGGGTTTCTACTCCCGCTACTTCCTTGTACCCAAGGCAAAGGGAGGCCTAAGACCTATTATGGACCTCAGGGAGCTCAACAAGTACATCATCAACCTGAAGTTCCGTATGGTCTCCTTAGCCACCATCATCCCTTCATTGGATCCTGGAGACTGGTATGCTGCCCTCGATATGAAAGACGCGTACTTTCACATTTTGATTGTCCCGCCTCAGACGTTTCCTCCGCTTTGTAGTGGGAAAGACGCACTATCAATTCACAGCCCTCCCGTTTGGCTTGTGCACAGCCCCCTGCGTCTTTACCAAGTGCATGGCGGTCGTGGCTGCTTTTCTCCGCCGACACCATGTACACGTCTTCCCGTACCTGGACGACTGGCTCATACGGGGTCGGTCTCATCATCACATGCAGTCGCAGGTACGTCTACTCCTGGACACGTTCACTCGCTTGGGCATCATGGTAAACCTCTGCAAGTCCGTCCTCGCCCCTACTCAAACGATAGAGTTTGTAGGAGCGGTCCTGGATGCAAACCAAGCGAGAGCCTTCCTTCCAGAGGCATGGCGCCTGGCCATGGCAGGCATAATTACCAGCCTCTGCAAGTTTCCCACCACTACAGCAAGACAGTGTCTCATGCTCCTGGGTCACATGGCATCCTGCACGTACGTTGTGCGACTCGCCAGGCTCAAGCCGCTTCAGGCGTGGCTGGCGTCTGCCTATCGACCGGGACGCAACAGCCTAGACATGGTCCTCACAGTCCCGAAGTACACGCTCGACTCCCTGCAGTGGTGGCTGGACCCTCAGATGGTGGGTGCCGGGGTCCCGTTTCATCCCCCCCAGCCCACTCTGACTCTAGTTACAGACGCGTCTGCCCTGGGATGGGGAGCCCACCTCGGCAGCCTGACAACGCAGGGCTTATGGCACGAGAGCGAGATGTCGCTACACATCAACATCAGAGAGCTCCGGGCGATCCGCCTTGCGTGCCAAGCCTTTCTTCCCCACTTACGGGGTCACTGCGTAGCAGTCCTAACAGACAACACCACGGTCATGTTCTACCTGAACAAGCAAGGTGGAGCCCAGTCATCACTGCTCTGCCAAGAAGCCCTCTCTCTGTGGGACTTCTGATTAGTCCACTCCCTCAACCTTCAGGCCTCATACCTGCCAGGTGTCCAGAACATCGTGGCGGATTCTTTGAGCAGGCGTTTTCTGACTCACGAATGATCCATCAGCCCGGATATAATTCATTCCGTTTTCTGCACCTGGGGGTTTCCCCGAATCGACTTGTTCGCTTCGCGGACCAACAGAAAGTGCCCAGCCTTCTGGTCCTTCCGGAGTCACAACCCGGGTTCGTTAGCAGACGCCTTCCAAATCACGTGGTCGGGCCAGTTGCTGTATGCCTTCCCACCGTTCCCGCTGGTTCACAAGGTGCTCCTCAAGATCCGCCGGGACAAGGCAGATGTAATACTGGTAGCCTGGCCGCGTCAGTGTTGGTATCCGACTCTGCTGGACCTGTCAATTCAGGCTCCCCTACGTCTTCCTCTCGACCCCGACCTCATATCCCAGAACCACGGGCATCTCCTTCACCCGGACCTCCAGTCGCTCCATCTCATGGCCTGGAGGATCCGTGGTTGAACCAGGCTGAACGCGCCTGTTCGGACTTGGTACGTCGAGTCCTTCTAGAAAGTCGCAAGCCGTCGACTAGGCTTACCTACGAGGCTAAGTGGAAGAGGTTTTCCAGCTGGTGCGCTCAGCGGTACGTGCCCCCGCTTCAGGCTTCCATTTCCTGCATTCTGGATTACCTGATGTCCCTAATCGACCAGCACCTAGCCTTTGGATCCCTTAAGGTCCACCTTGCGGCCAATTCTGCGTTCCACCCAGGCGCGGCGGGGCGTTCAGTGTTTGCACATCCGGTCGTGCGGCGTTTTCTCAAAGGCCTGGAGAAAATCCATCCTCCAACGAAGCCACCTGTGCCTTCATGGGACCGTAACTTGGTTGTCTCCTGCCTTATGGGCCCTCCTTTCGAGCCACTGGCCACCTGCTCTCTTCTCTGTCTCTCCTGGAGGTTGCCTTCCTAGTGGCCATCACTTCTGCACGCCAGGTCTCCGAATTACGGGCTCTCACCTGTGAGCCACCCTATACCATCTTTCATAAAGATAAAGTGCAACTAAGACCTCACCCGGCCTTTCTACCAAAGGTGGTGTCCCACTTCCACATGATCCAGGATATCTTCCTACCGGTTTTCTACCCGAAACTGCATTCTGACCCACATGAACAGCGCCTCCATTCTCTCGATGTTAGAAGGGCACTTGCCTTCTGTATAGGCAAGTGCAATATACAAAGCCCTTTCGTAAAACGACCCAGTTGTTTGTTGCCATTGCAGAGCGGATGAAAGGCACTCCGGTCTCCTCTCAACGAATATCGTCGTGGATCACCAGGTGCATTCGTGCTTGCTACAACCTGGCAAACGTCCCTCCATCTGCTGTTACGGCTCACTCCACGAGGGCTCAAGCATCATCAGCTGCCTTTCTGGTACACATTCCTCTCCAGGAAATCTGCAGGGCTGCCACGTGGGCCTTGATTCATACCTTCACGTCCCACTATGTCATCGTCCAGCACTCTCGGGATGATGCAGCCTTTGGCAGAGCGATCCTTCAATCTGCGGTTCCTTGACTCCGACCCCACCTCCGAGGTAAGGCTTGGGAGTCACCTAACTGGAATTGATATGAGCAATCACTCGAAGAAGAAAAAACGGTTACTTACAAATAATAATAATATAATATAATATATGGAGATATACCTATCTCATAGAGCTGGAAGGGACCCCGAAGGGTCATCGAGTCCAGCCCCCTGCCTTCACTAGCAGGACCAATTTTGCCCCAGATCCCTAAGTGGCCCCTTTCTGTAACTGTCGTTCTTCGAGATGTGTTGCTCATATCTATTCCATTCCCCCCCACCTTCCTCTCTGTCGGAGTAGCTGGCAAGAAGGAACTGAAGGGGGGTTGGGCCAGCAGGGGCTTATATAGATGGCCATTTTGGCGCCACTCCAGGGGGCTCCCCGGCTGGCCCGACGGGTAGCTGCTAGGGTAAAAGTTTCCGACATCCGTGCACGTGGCGCGCGCACACACCTAACTGGAATAGATATGAGCAACACATCTCAAAGAACAAGAGTTACAGAAAGGTAAGTAACCGTTTTTTCAGACTGGAACACGTGCAGGGCTACTGGGATGATCGGGGAATGGAGCGCTTACTTTAAGAGAGGAGACTAAAAGAGCTTGTCTTGTTTAGCCTAGCAAAACAAAGGCTGACAGGGGATATGACTGCCCTTTCTGAATACATCAAGGGGGCAAACATTAGGAAGGGAGAATAGCTATTTAAGTTAATGGAAAATATTGGCACAAGAACAAATATGTATAAACTGGCCATAAATAAATTTAGGCTAGAAATTAAAAGGTTTCTAACCATCACTGGAGTAAGGTTCTGGAACAGAATTCCAATAGTAGTAGGGGGTGAACACAGCAGCGGCTCCAGGCACCAGTGCTCCAAGCGCATGCCTGGGGCGGCAAGCCGCGGGGAGCGCCCTGCTGGTCCCTGCGAGGGCGGCAGTCAGGCAGCCTTCGGCGGCTTGCCTGCAGGAGGTCCACTGGTTCGGCGGCAATTCGGCGGTGGGTACACCGAAGCCGTGGGACCGGCAGACCTCCCGCAGGCATGCCGCCGAAGGCAGCCTGCCTGCCGTGCTTGCGGCGGCAAAAAAGCTAGAGCCGCCCCATGGTGAACAACCTAAGTAGTGTTAAGATGGAGCTTGATAAATTCATGACAAGGATTATAGGGCAGGGTTACTTATGATAGCGGTGGGGGACGGAGACTGGACTTGATAACCCAAGAGATCCTGGCCAGTCCGATGTTCTTGTTTCAATGATTTAATTGATTAATTTAGTTCTTTAGCTCTTAGTATAGTAACTTTCCAGTTTAAAAAAAAAAACCCACTCTTTTAAAAAAAAGCTATTAAACAAGATTGTGGGAACAGGCTACATTTCTCTCTAGTGAATGCTGACGTCACGCAAAGCTAGTCTGTTCTCTTTTGTTAGGTTCGTGGTCATCCTAATAATAACTTAACAAAATTTATATACATCAGTAAAAAAGAAAAATATTTGAGTAGTGAGAATTTAAACCCAAGATATTTGTGTGTTGTTCATTGCAGAAGCAATACTAGTTTCCGATGGAGAAATTTTCAACTTGACATTTGGGCTAAGATTTTAAATAGTAACTGGTGGTTTTTGGGTGCCTCAATTTTTGATTTCCCAGCTCAAAATACCTTAAAAGCTTCTGGATTTTTAGAAAGTGGTGAATATCCAGCTTCTGATAATCATTCCCCTTAAGATGTTTCAGACTGGTCCCAGAAATTGAAGTAATCCAAAATCACTAGTGACTTTCAACCTTAGGTTATAAGTTTTGACATTATTTGCTGTGACATGGCTAAAATCCCACATAACTTGAAAATATACCCCTCAGTTTTATAGTACACATACTATGTGAATGTATGCTCCTAATTCTCTATGCATATATGAAGTATAGTTGTGTGCTTTCTAACCTTGCAAAAATAAGTACATCCTTAAATGCTAGCCCTTTATATGCCTTTTCATGTGAAATAGTTTTAATTCTATGCAAATTATTGCTACTGATTTTCTAAATATACTGTACAGCAATCGTATTGGTACGTGAAAGGGTTTTATTTTACAGCTCTTTTTTCTTGGTCTTGTAGGCTGCAATGATGCTTTTGTAGAAGTGGGCATGCCAAGAAGTCCATCACATTCAGCAAATGCCAGTGATCTGAAGCAAATGATGAGTTCTTCCAAACAGTCCTGTACTAAGAGGCAAACAGTAGAATTACTGCAAGGAACCAAAAACTCTCACTTACAGTATGTTACATTCACGAGTATAGAATCATAGAATTTAGAGATGAACTATAATATTTAGCGTGATCTTTGGGGGTGAGATGGGTGGTTCAGTCATTGATGAATATTGGAGAATTGGTTTAAATCATTCTAATTTTTGAACCATAATTAATTTAATAAACTACTATTTGTTTTATAACAGTCCTTTTAAGCTGTTAATATTGTAAACATTTTTGACATCTAAGAATTCCTCCCTCTCCATCTGCCTATCAGAAGTCCTTGCTTTCTCCAAGACTGGCTTCTCTGAGAACCTTTTGGTACATATAGCTCTGTAATATTTTGTGTGTGTTTTGTAACACCAATAGATTTTCATAGCTAACTTTAATTTGCTGTGAAAAATACAGTGCTTGAGATTTGTTTTCTTAGTGAAAAATAATCCTCAGGAAATACTGTTATATTTTCAAAGCTTGAATAAAGACAAAGTTTAAAAACAGAAAATTAGCAATTGAAAAAACCTTTTGAATAATTTTTTCAATGCAGGAGTATTCCTTAATACCCGTATATTGTTTAGTGTTTTCTCCAGTGCAGTTTTAAATTACTTCAATGGGTTTTCCACCACTACTTCTTCACTGTTAGGAAATAATTAGGGCTGCTTATTAATCGCAGTTAACTCATGCGATTGACTCAAAAAAATTAATCGCAATTTTAAAAATGTATCGCGATTAATCGCACTGTTAAACAATAGAATACCAATTGAAATTTATTAAATGTTTTTGGATGTTTTTGTGCTTTTCAAATTATATTGATTTCAATTACAACACAGAATATAAAGTGTACAGTGCTAATTTTATATTATTTTTATTACAAATATTTGCACTGTAAAAATTATAAACAAAAGAAATAGTATTTTTCAGTTCACCTTATACAAGTACTGTATTGCAAACTCTTTATCGTGAAAGTGCAACTTATTAAATGTAGGAGGTTTTTTTGTTATATCACTACACTCAAAAACAAAGCAATGTAAAACTTTAGCGCCTACAAGTCCACTCAGTCCTACTTCTTTTTCAGCCAATCAGTAAGAGAAACAAGTTTGTTTAAATTTAGGGGAGATAATGCTGCCCACTTCTTAATTACAATGTCACCTGAAAGTGAGAACAGGTGTTCACATGGCACTGTTGTAGCTGGCATCGCAAGATATTTATGTGGCAGATGTGTTAATGATTTATATGCCTCTTCATGCTTCAGCCGTCGTTCCAGAGGACATGCTTCCATGCTGATAACGCTCGTTAAAAAAAGAATGCATTAATTAAATTTCTGACTGAACTCCTTGGGGATTGTATGTCTCCTGCTGTGTTTTACCTGCGTTCTGCCATATTTTTCATGTTATAGCAGTCTCAGATGATGACCCAGCACATGTTCATTTTAAGAACGCTTTCACTGTAAATTTGACACAATGCAAAGAAGATACCAATGTGAAATTGCTAAAGATAGCTACAGCACTTGACCCAAGATTTAAGAATCTGAAGTGCCTTCCAAAATCTGAGAGGTGTGAGGTGTGGAGCATGCTTTCAGAAGTCTTAAAAGAGCAACACTCTGATGCGGAAACTACAAAACCCAAACCACCGAAAAAGAAAATCAACCTTCTGCTGGTGGCATCTGACTTAGATGATGAAAATGAACATACGTCGGTCCACACTCCTTTGGATCGTTATCAAGCACAACCCATCATCAGCATGGACGCATGTCCTCTGGAATGGTGGTTGAAGCATCAAGGGACATATGAATCTTTAGCGCATCTGGCATGTAAATATCTTGCGACACTGGCTACAACAGTGCTATGCAAATGCCCTTTCATGTGACATTGTAAACAAGAAGCGGGCAGCATTATCTCCTGCTAATTGTAACCAAAGTTGTTTGTCTGAGTGATTGGCTGAACAAGAAGTAGGACTGATTGGACTTTTATGCTCCGAAGTTTTACATTGTTTTATTTTTGAATGCAGGATTTTTTTTGTACATAATTCTACATTTGTAAGTTCAACTCTCATGATAAAGAGATTGCCCTACAGTACTTGTATTAGGTGAATTGAAAAATACTATTTCTTTTGTTTTTTACAGTGCAAATATTTTTAATAAAAATAAATATGAAATGAGCACTCTACACTTTGTATGTTGTTATATTTTAAATCCATATATTTGACAATGTAGAAAACATCCAAAAATATTTAAATAAACGGTATTCTATTATTGTTTAACAGTCCGATTAATCGCGATTAATTTTTTTAATCGCTTGACAGCCCTAGAAATAATTCCTTCATTCAGCCTAAATTTTATTATGCTCAGTTAGCTTATTTATTTTGATTTATAACAATGACAGTTGCCACCACCCAGTAGTCTCAGTGTATATGTATATATATATCATTCTACTTATCAGTATATATATATCTCATTCTACAGCTTTGGAACTTCCTAGACAATTCCTGCTGATCAAATTCAAGTATCTAGACTTATTAATTTTAAATATAAATGTGTTTTTTTTAGTATTCAGAATTCAAGCAGTCTGTCTGGGGTACTTTCCTTATTAGGAATTCTTTAGAAATCTAAAGTACAATTGCTTTTCTGTTCCTCAAAGTAAGCGGACAACTATAGCTGAAGTTTGTAGAGAAAAGTTGATAATACCAGATGCTTTTGTAAGTAGGTGGGACTGAAGTTATAAAGAGGTGGTTTTCCCTTGCCTTGCTTCTGATCACAATTCACTTTATTGACCATAAGGTGCAAGGCATTTCAGTTTTCTGGGGAGAAGGGGGAACTTGGGGCATTTTCTAAGGCTTGGGAATGCAAGGATTTTCAAGTTCAATTTTGATTCTACTCTGAGAGTAAACTAGATCAACAAAAATATCTGAATTGGAGAAAAAATGGAATCTGCTGGGGAAAGTATTAATGAAATCCCAGAAAAAACATGTAGCGATGGAAAATAAAGGAGTGCGTGTGAAGACACATTATATTTAGTTAACACAGCAACATGCGTGTCTGAAAAGAAAAGTTGATGCCTTAGAAAATGTTTCTTAGAAATGTAATGTTTGTGTACTGTTTTTTCTTCAAATTTACTACCAACTTTCTAGAGAGAGTAGTCCATTTATTCATTGCACTGAATGTTCATTGTTTAAAACAAGGAGTAGTGATTGAAACCATTACAGATAATTCTGAAGAACAACTGCTTTTACTTTTCCAGCACCACAGAGAGATTGCTTTCTGATACTGAGCTGAGTGCTTCTGAAAATCACGTTGCTGATAAAAAAGCTCCTGGTAGTGAACGAGCAGCGGAGAGGGCAGCAGCTGCCCAACAGAATTCTGAAAGAGTGCGTCTTGCTCCACAGTCATCATATGTAAATATGCAGGTACCTATCGATACACCCAAATCTAGTGCATTGTTAGCATTGATAAATGTCCAGTGCAAATAATATGAAGTGACTGGCTACATGACTTTTTCAATATTTGGATTGTAGACAAAAGCATCGAACACTGTTATCCCCTTCAATTTTCTCCCACAACATGGTGCATTTTCAAACTGGTAATGTAAAGAATAAATATGAGCTTACATCTAATGTTATATAAAGACAAATTAAACTGTATCTGGGAATATGAGAAGGTGCAGAAGTTGCATAGCTATCTTTCTTCTCTCCAGCCCTTCTCTCAGTTCTTTTAGGCTGAATCCAGTTGCCAGTTGATTATAAGAGGCATTGCCTGATAATAGCAAAAAACAATATGTGTATAAAATGTTTTTCAGACTTTCTTTGTGAGGTTTCTAGGCTTTTTTGGCTGTATGTGGATTTTAGATATTTTGTGACATGATTTGATGGAGAGAATTATGTAGCCTTCTCAAGTAGGCAATCAAATACATTTGTGACTTTTATAGAACTTTCTTATCTAGTTGGATTTATCCAATCATATTCTTGTATATGCACTCCAAAGAAAGTATTAGAGAGCAACAAAACCTGATATTCAAACAAAAAAATCTGAATATTCTTCTCAAAATTCTGATGGAAAAAAAAGAATAAATGTAATACAAATATAAGCAGGGAATAAACTTCATTTAATAGAAATATAGGTCTGGAAGAGACATCAAAAGGTCATCTAGTACATATCCCTTGCTGAGTAAGAATTAAGTATATGTAGACCATCTCTAAAGATGCTTGTCTAACCTGTTCTTACAAACTTCCAAAATAATTACAGGGATTGTACAAACTTCCAAAATAATTTGTTCCAATAATTGACTATCTTAACAGTTAGAAAGATTTTCCTAATATCTAAGCTAAATCTCTCTTGTTCACTGTGTGTGTGTGTGTGCACGCACGCACGTGTAAAAATGTTACGGCTTTGAGAAGAGACATGTTGTTCATAGAAATGCTACTTGAGACTTTTCATAAGACATGTCAACATGCATTCGTCTCTTTATGTCTGTTAGTGAAGTCCTGCCTGTGATTTAGGGTTTGTCTACACAAGGTCATTCACCAGCAGAGCTATATTGGTATAATTATACTGTTATGCTAGTGTAACTCCCTGTGTGGACACTCTTATTCCAGAATAAGAGTGCCTTTTTCCAGTTTAGTTTATTTCACTTTGAAAGTGGTATAAGGCAAAATGGAAAAAAGCTCTCTTATACCAGAATAAGTGTGTCCACACGGGTTATACTGGCATAAAGTTAGCAGTATAGTCATACCAGTATAGTTCTGCTGGTAAATGTATCGCTATAGATGAGCCCTTTACATAGGCCTCTGTGGCAAATAGATAGTCAATCACCGGTTGAGATTCAAAGCGTTCACCTTTACCATGACCAAAGTTCTAGTCTTCCAAGGGAAAAAAATATCTTCGGATCGTTCCAAAGCCCTGCACAACATCAGATATCCCTTATATTAATCAGACTCCGCAAAATAATGCCTTTTTGTAATGCATATTTGTGTGAACAGATTTACTGATCTGTAATGGAAAGAACGAGTGTAATTTACTAAAGAATTGACATCCAAAAATTATATACATGTTTATTACTCTCATTGTGATGAGCAGTATAACAACATGTTTTCCTGTATGACATCAAGATATTTTTCTGAATAAGAGAATTTAAAATGAAGATGGAAAAGATCTAATCTGCAAAGGGTATAGTCCAGAGAACTGTGTGCAGAAAAATAATACTTAGTGTAGTTGTTTAATTATCTGTTTTCCTATTATAATTAGACTTGTTTCTTCTAGAGTTTTAAATACTTAGCAGACAATTCAGAAAAAAAGGTCTCAAGTAATGCCTTGTAAAAACACTGCTACAACTTTCCTCACATGAAAGTGGGAGAGAATAATTTACAGTACTAATTAGCTAGTTTTGAATGAATGTTTTATGTATGTCAAGCTTTCATTGAACTACTGTTACATTGTTGTGCAGTGCTTAACATTCTTCCTAGATGAATTCATGGACCGTGATCAAAATCTTTGTTTTTAGAAAGAGCTGTGTACTGGAATGACATTTAGTTAGAGCAGCAATTAAGACATTTTGTGTCCCTTTAATTTTTAGGCATTTGACTATGAACAGAAGAAGCTATTAGCAACCAAAGGTATGTGAAGAAACAGTGACTTCTAACATGCATCTCTTTGTCAGTATACTGGTCAAAGAATTTTTCTAAGATTCATCTTTGCAGTTTCTATATGTTTTTAGCTAAACTGAAAAGTTGATAAGTACAATGAACTCAATGTATTTGTCAAATGTATTTTGGGGATATTTTGATACCAGTTCATAGAATATTATTAGTACAAATTCAGAAGTTACATGGTAGTTACATTATTAGTAGTACTGTATATAGACTGCTAATAACACTGTAGATCTGAAACCTTCTGGTACTTGTAATAACCTTGGGGATGAATTAGTATCAGACTAATTTTAACAAGCACATTGAACTCATTTGCCACTTTTGGAAAATGGTTGCTTTTTTCTTTAAACATCATGGGCCTGATTCTCTTCACTTCCTTCCGCACCGTGTTTACTACTCTCTAGCTTCAGTGGACTTACTCCTGTCTTACAGTGGTTTAAGGAAGGGTGGGAATCAGGCCTTGTTGGGGATCTGAGATGCTGAGAATGTACCGTTCTGTGGGTTAATATGATCCATTTGTGTCCAGAATGTCAGTATTTGGCCTGAAAGATGCATTTACGGTATCTGTCAATGCACGGAGCTTAATGCTTATAAATGTCTTTTTCTTTGTATTTTTAAGCTATGTTAAAGAAGCCTGTTGTAACAGAAGTGAGAACTCCAACAAATACATGGAGTGGCCTAGGATTCTCCAAATCTATGCCTGCAGAAACAATCAAGGAACTAAGAAGAGCTAATCATGTATCGTACAAGCCGTCTATGACAACTACGTATGAAGTATGTAAAATTACAGAACATTTTAAATGTTTTCAGTAAATTGCATAGGCATTTCTTAAACTTGAATGTTTATATGTTTGTAAAAGTCAATCTTGTAAATGAGATTCTTAACGGCATTAGTGCTTGAAGATGCTGCATAATCTCTTCCAGCAAAAAGCTCCTTGTATCTGGGCATACTGGGTATATCAAGTCCATCCATAGAATAATGGGAATGCCATTGTTAATCTTCAGTTTTAAAAAAAATCTGTTCCCAACAATTGCTCTTGTGGAGCAAATTAAGAACAACACAGGAGTGGGATAATTTGGTTCAGTGTATCAATAAAGGGAAACAGTATCTTACAACAGTCATTGAAATCTAGCCTAGGTTGGTTGCTATGTTTCATGAGATGGAAAAAAAAAGCCATCCCTTTAGTATGAAAGTAAACTGTAATAAGCTTGCTGCGGGTCAGTAGAGTGACGTTTGTGAGTACAGGGGGTGCAGTTCACACTCCCTTTTGTCCCTGGGAGTTGCTGCATTGGGATTCACTCCTGTGCAAGGAGAGTGGCACCTCATCCCTTAGGGACTCTGCTGGGAAAGAGCAGCTGTAAACTTCACAGAGGGCTTACTAGAAGGTCTAAAGTCAGAGGCTGCACAGAGAAGGCCCTGTCCTCTGCTTAAACTCTATTATTTGTAGTAATTCTGACACTGTTTTGCATTGCATTATGCTGTTGTAACCCTGTCAAGCCCCACCAAAGCCTATCTCTCCTTTATTTCCACCCTCATTCATGTCTAAATTCTAGGTAGGTGGGCTCTTTGGGCAGGGACCTTGACTGACCTGGGAGGCACCTTCCCATACTTCTTTGGGTGCAGTACACACATTAAACCACAATAAAGGTGTGGCGTGGAGCTTCCCCTTTGGCATGCATAAAGTTAACATATGTCTTTCAGCTACATGTGGTAGGTTTGCAGTATTGAATGTGTAAGCCAG
The DNA here is from genome assembly GCA_003942145.1 of Platysternon megacephalum. Classification (NCBI taxonomy): domain Eukaryota; kingdom Metazoa; phylum Chordata; order Testudines; family Platysternidae; genus Platysternon; species Platysternon megacephalum. The sequence continues at coordinate 1,371,363 of QXTE01000109.1, read as the reverse complement.
AAACATAGAAGAAGAAAAATGTAAAGCGAAACTCAATGCCAATTTTCTGATAAAATATACTGCTAACATTACTTCTCAGCTATCAGACTGATTTGTCTTTGTATATTTGTTAATCTGTTTCCCATTTTCTCCAAACCGTTATACGCTCACTGTTTCTACAAGTTTATTAGCAGACACATTGTTCCAGAAGAAAAAGGTTTTGTGCCTTAGTCACTTGGAGCCTGACCAGGCACAAACCACATCCTCAGCTCTTTCTACTGCTAAACTCTTATTTTTACAGTGACTCCAGTTCCCAGTTTGGTATGTGCTGTTATGCAAACATCTGGGGAAAATAAAAATCGCTTGTAATATATTCCCTGCTTCCCTTTGGCAGTTTTCAAGACTTTGTTATTCATATCAGAAAGCACGGCTGGTCACTTTACCCCTTACATTTTCATTCTTGATGTGGCCCAGAAGGGATATGCTGAAGAACTACTCTTCAGTAAATAGCAATTGTCTTGATATCCAGTGCTAACATTTGGGAAGTTCATTTGCAAACTAAGCTCACTGGGCACATTTATTTCTCCCTGTGATATTTTACTTTGTGTTTTATTTCCCAGCATTGCTAGCTCACATTTTATTGTATCACAACTTGTAATCACCACCTTGGTCAGACATATTGTAGATAGTCTTTTATTTTCTTTTAAAACAGACGTGGATTCTGTCCCTTCGTTCACTCCATATTCAGAACACTGTCCACCAACCTAATTTGTCCACCTGGAAAATAGTTCTACTTTTCTTTCAAGTGATGGCAGTTCTCCTCTGTCATTTGAAATGTATCAAGGAACAGCTCTATTAAACTCCCGTGATCCTCTGTGCTGTTTGTTAGAAAGGGTTGGTGAAGCTGGTGGGACTAAGCAAAATAGTGCTAGTTTAGAAGGCTTACAGGAGTGAGACTGCACAATAGTAAAACGTAATTCCTGTCACTTCTACTCTTTGCTTTGGTCCTGTTCTCATCTACAGTTCCAATTAACTCATTCACTCATCACACTCTAATGTCTGAGAAGCTCTATAAAAGATAAACTCAAGAGAGAAGGTTTCATCTGGAGCTTTGTGGAAATGTATCTTTTTCCCCAGTCAGGCTTCACCCCATGCATAGTTCATGTATACTGTGGCTGCTGTAAAACAAAACAAACACAAAAAAGTCAACCTTTACCAGCCCTTATCCCATCCATTTCCGGATACTGAAACTGGAATTAACTGCAGCATCTCAGATTCTACTGTCTGGTTAATGTTGGTAATTTCTGACTTATTAATGTAGACAATCAAATTTAATGTGTAGACTGTAATTGGTACTGCGGTAAACTGGGCTACTTGTATGTTACTTAGAGATGCTAGGTAGATAGCTGTGTGAGGAAGAGACCTAGAAAAAAATGTTGTGACAAAAGGTTAAGAATATAGAGCATTTTGATATGAAGCTAGTGTTTTTTTTAAAAAGTAACTTCTGCTTAAACTTATTACAAAAACAGCAGTTCTGCCTAAAATGCATAAATTGTAATAATTAGTTGGTTCATATTTAACTGCAGGCAGCATATTTAAAATTGTTGAAAAGCTGTCGTATTAACTGGGCTGCTTCAGAGAAACGAACTGTCAAATCACAATGTAACACTTCTGTTTCTGCAGTAATTTTCCTTGTGGTCTCTTGCAGGGTTCATCAATGTCTCTCTCACGGTCCAGCAGTCGGGAACATTTGGGAAGTGGTAGTGAATCGGATAACTGGAGAGATCGGAATGGTATCGGTCCCCCAGCTCACAGTGAATTTGTCTCGTCAATTGGCAGCCCCAAGCGGAAACAAAACAAATCAAGTAAGTAATATCTTGTCAATGCATTTCATCAGGGACTACAATTATGGGACTTGGAAGATTAAGTTTTGCTTTAATCCTGAGGTCCTGATTTTTTTAAAATAATGTTAAGTATTTACCGTAAGGAATTGAAAATACTTAATTATGTTAAAGCTTTTTTATGTTTGTAAAAGTACAAAGTAAATAAAAATCTGTATACTACTACATAAAATGTAAAAAAAAAAAAAAAAACAATTCAAATGTAAAACGTTTAAGGTAAATAATATAGTATAGCATTTTATTTTTTTTAAGCTCCCTGCTATCTTGCTGTCTTTTCTGTGAAAGTGTCTATGAAAACAGAGTTTATAAGCGCTCATCCTTGGACGCTCATGATTCTGCTGTGTTATCCAGATACTGAAAAATACTAGCTGAATCTGATGGAGGCTTCCTGATGAAAGTTATGACTTCTTCCAGCTGCCACGCTTTGATGAATTTTAAGGCATATTATATTGATTTTTAAGTAAGGTCACCAATACATTTGGCAGGGCCTGGCAGATTACCTTGGCCACCTGTTTCCTTGGATCCAGCCTGCAAATCTTACAAAGATTTTTTTAAACAGCTTTTAAACCAGTTGTCTCTGAAAATTGTTTTACACCCAAAAGCAGTTTGCAACTAGTCTGTCTTCTATGAATAGATTGATCTTATATTTTTTTGCCGGGAGGGAGGAAGGGGTGGAGCAAGAAAGTGAAGAATGGGAGATTTTGATTTATAAGAAGTTTCATTACTGTTGGGGGCGGGGTGGATGAGGACAGAAATATTCTGCTGTTCTTTGTTTGAATTATTTTTGCATTATGGTTTTCCTTAATCAGTGCTAAAAGGCCTAAATCCCAGGTTTATTTGATAATACATTCAGTAAGAATTGCACATTTTTAGATAAACTAGTTTAAGTTAAAGAAGGAAATGTTGTTGCTCTTTCCTAGCATTTTTAATCATTTACATGGTATTAACGCAGTGATGAATTACTGCATATGGTATTTCTACGGTGAACATAATAAAAATGAGCTTAATAGCCTATCTTCAGTATCAAGCTCACCTAGTGTCTTGAAATCAGTTGTTTACACAGGGAGGTCCTAGTGTAATCAGAATGATAAAATAAATGCATTTTTAATCCTTTCTTAAACTTTAATAAGACAGTAACCTTTAAGTCTAAAACCTGCTTAGTCCATAGAAGCAGTAGCTTCTTTCTCAGAGTCTGAAACATCTGGAAAAATGTACTTTTTGTTTTGATTTAAAAAAATATCCTTTCTTCCCCAAACTTGGCTGATAAGCCTTTTATGGTCAATAGGTGACGAAAAGGGTACAATAACTGTGTGTACTCGATTGTGCTGTTTGAGATCTACAAACTGAAATATAATTTTAATTCTTCACTTTTATAGTAGAATTTAAGAATTTTGACACGTTGTACAAATCTTCAAAAACTTGGGCCCATCTAGTAAAATTATCTAAGGTTCCAACTTACCTTTTCTAAGATACATTCACAGCTCAGTAGATAAGAGAACAAAGAATCACTGAGCACTAAAGCGTTCTACTTTTTATAGCCAGGTAAGTCCTCAGGAGGCAGCAGCCAGTCTAGCTGAGGGAGTCATTTCATCTCGCTCTCCTCACTCTGACATAGCCCTGGGGGCAGGGCCTATGGCCTCCGGAGATAACAGTTCAGTGAAATGAATGGCATATAAAAATAACACTGGTAATGCAAGGGGATGTGATTGCACACTTTGCCTGTGAGCTAAACTGCTAAGTGCTAGGGTGTGCATCATGTGGATCCAGCTCCTTTGTTACAGGCAACACTGGTACTAATGGACCTTGTTTTCAGTTGTTTATAACTTTGCCAAATTTAAATTGTTCCGGCTGAAATTCTCCATGCCGGGTGTCTGCCTCAGGAGCTGTGGGAAGTGAGAGACTAAAAGAGGCAGGAGCATAGGGGATGAATAGAGGCAGGAGCCAAGTTGGTGCAGGGGAGGGGATAGAAGCTGTAAGCGGAGACAGGATAGTGGGTAGTGGTGGCCATGGACAGGAGCAGGGTGTGGAAGTAGCAGTAGGTAAGGAAGTAAGAGCAGAAGAGAACCAGGAAGGTACTGCAGTGCCTGGGCAGAAGGATCTATAATTACTAATATATTCCCTACAGAACTTACAATTGAACACAGGATTCTTGAGTCTCATTATTTCTCTGCTATCTAGCAAATAGCTGTGAAAGCCACTGGCAATGTGTCTCATCGCCCTCTAGTAGGAGGCCCACATAGAAGATAGCCTTCTGCTGCTTCCTGTTACTCTTATCAGCTCAAGTGGCAGAGGATGATGCTGTGGATCTCCCTGCTCATGACCCACATGGGGGTCAATATAGTTCCACGTAATGGAATTTTTATTACACGTTATGTTGAGAATGCAGCTCCAATCAACTTTAGTTGCAGTTGCGAGTGCTCAGCATGTCTGCAAATCAGATCTCGGGTGTCTCAGATTGGAAAGCCAGAAAATGAGAGAGACAAAGCGGCAATGTAAAAATTCTGGTTTACATGACTTGCCCAATTTTCTGCATGTGGCCATTTTGTCTTTCTCATTTTCTGGGTATCGAGTTTGAGACACCTGGGGCTCTGATTTGCAGAAGTGCTGAGCACTCACAGCAGAAGCTAAAGTTGATAGGAGCTGTGTTTTGAACATTTAAAGTACTATAAATTGTACTGAAAAATCAGGCACTAGGCTTCTCAAATTGGGCATGCAAAAATAGTTGACATTTTGGGTCTTCATCGCCTGTTTCTTGTGTGTAAAATGAGGATAATATAACCACCTCCTCTCTCTTAGTGTAAAGCACTAAGATGCTACGATGAAGCCATCATAGAAAAGCCCAGGTAGAAGTTAATAATTCTGCATTTAGTGCAGGATTTGAATGGTGTGCAGTAAATAACTATACACCGTGAGACCACATGCTGAATAATGAGGGCAAAAAGAAATATTGAAAAGCTGACCATTCTGTGCACTGAGTAGAAAAAATGGCACGTTAACGTGTAAAGACTATATCATAATTCATGTACACAAAGGGGACCAAATTAAGTTTGTACAACTGTAATTGTGGTATTTACTAAGTTTTGAGTGCTTAACTTTGCAAACTTCATGGATTAATGTAGTTTTGGGGGATGTGATATTTATTCAGGTAGTCCAAATATTCCTAGATCTACTATTTTAACAAACAAACAAAAAAGTGGCGTAGTTGCTAGATCACCTGGCTATCTTTAGCAGAAGAAACCACAGGATTCCATCCCCAACAAAACCTAAAGGAGCTGCTTACATTTGTATGGGGGGCTGTGGAGGCAGGGAGGAGGCGCATGTGCAGTTGTCTTCTCCAGCATTGGATAGACTTGGGGAGGGGGGG